>PVKC010000669.1:0-62057 GCA_004027635.1 Crocidura indochinensis
CTCCTGGCAGGCACGGGGGACCATATGTGGAACCGGGGGATCAAACCACGGTCCGTCCTAGGTTAGCGCAGGCAAAGCAGGCACCTTACCTCCAGCGCCACCGCCCGGCCCCCAGGAAGAGGAATTTTTAACTGAGCCTTCAAAAGTCGACAATCTGAAGTATGTCCAAATCTAACAAACATGCTTTAAATCTTAAATTTATACAGTGATGTGGAAATCATTTTATCACTCATTTCTTGCTAAAACTAGAGGGAACAGGGACCTGGCTGTGGCATAGCAGTAGGGTATTTACCTTACTAGCAGCTGACTAGGATGAACTGTGATTCGTGTCTCCCAGCATCCCATATGATCCCCCAAGCCAGGAGTGATTTCTGAGCTCATAACCTGGAGTAATCCCTGAGGGTCACCAGAAAACCAAACAAACAAAAATATCTAGAGGGAACATTTAGCACTGACCCTGTGATGAGAATATGAAGGGCAATTTAGTTTCTCATATTTCCAAATTAATGACTAAATATAAGTTAAGGACATCCACTATTTTTCAGGTCTATAGGATCCCTTTACCTGGAGATCAGGTGCCTAGCTGAGGGAAAAAAAAACAGTAGAATAAATGTGGGGATAATAGAAAAGTAATTCACTCATGGAACAAGATTCCTTATAAACTTAGAGCTTTATTCTCCTTCCTCTGTTTCAATTAGCAACATGATCCATTTCTCTCCCATGACCACTTAGAATGAAGACTTCATCATATGGCTGTGTACCTATCCATCTTTTGTTTTATCTCTAGTTTCTCCTCCAACTATGACCCAAACAATTTATCATTCTTATATAAGTATCCTTTAACTTCTTTATCTAAAATCATCTTTTGTTCTCTTTAACTGATTACCAAACTACTTGTCAAGCTATAAAAATACTCCATATTTCAGGGGCCAGATAGAGTACAGAAGTATAGTATGGATGCCTTGCACAGAGATGACCCCTATTTAATCCCTGGCATCACACATGGCCCCCCCAATCATAACAGAGATGATCACAGTACAAAGCTAGAAGCCCTGACTGAACCTGTGACTAGAAACCAATTAGAAAGACCTCTTAATGTATGATTATTTTCATTTACATATAAAATGTCTATTTTTTTCTGTGCAACAACACATTTAGATTTCTTTTATTCCTGTACAATTTTTTCTCTGTGTGTTTGTGTGAATGTTATGTGTGTTCCAAGTCAGACCACACTTGGCAGTGCTCAGGAACTATTCCTGGCACTATGTCCTGGAGCAGTACTCAGTGGATCCTATATAATTGAGAGATTCTGATTCAAACACAGATGGATCACATTCATGATTAGATCCTTAATCCCTGTACTATCTCTTCTGCATTTTTATACAAATTTTAATAATTTGCCTATTGTTAATGCTATTATTTTCTTCATAAATTCTCCAACAATCTCCTGTATCTCTTAAACACTTTGTTAAGACGTCCCTAGCAGTTAAATTTTATAGAAAGATTTGTGTTATGTAAGGTTACTTACTCTACTGGTGAAATGTTAATCTTGGGTGGAATCACTGATATTTGCATCCCAGTTAGAGCGTAATAATAGGCATTCAAGAAATACTTTTCTAAAAGTTAATGAATTAATGAATAATTACAGATATTTCATTTATATTACTGGTAGGACAAATTTAAGTGTCCAGATTTTTCTCCCTTTCAATTTAATTATTTGCTATTTGCTTTTAATGATGCTTTTATTACTTCAATATAATTACTTTTTTGTTAAAGGAAACACACATCTGTATTTCAGAACTGTGTGCTATACATTCAGCATTTAGTAGTGGCCAACTTTGAGCTGTAATTATTTCTAAAGTTCACTTAGCAGACCAAAGAACTAATATAGCTATATGTGCATCTATATGCATCTGTATATACATCTATGATATACATATGTTTGAATATATATTTTCAAACTTTATGCTCTTCAAACAGTAGTTTAGTTTTCAAGAATATGTTCAGCCTAAATGATGGCATTTATTTAAATCTTATCAAAACTTGGGGCTGGAGAGGTGGTGCAGAGTGGTAAGGCATTGCATTGCCGCACTAGCCTAGGATGGATCGTGGTTAGATCCCCCTGCATCCCATATGGTACCCCAAGCCAAGAGCAACTTCTGAGTGTGTAGCCAGTAGTAACTCCTGAGCATTACTGGATATAGACAAAAATATCTTATCAAAACTACAGAAAGATAAGAGAAAATATTTCTCACTTGAATGGTAATATCAAATTTATCTGAGAAATGTTAGATATTATTAAGAAGTGAGTTATAAAATAATTTAGACACTAGTAATGAAACTTAACTGACAGAAATGAAATTAGGAAGGCACTTTAAAGGAGCAACACTAAAAAATTAGAAAAGTAATTTATATATATAAAATATTAAAAGTAAAACTAAAATAATTTAAACTTTAAGTGTCATATATTCATATGCTTAGATTCTAAAAGTCGATAAGGTCACTAGAGCAGAAACATCAACAGCAAGATTTTTATTTCGCAAAAATGTAAAAAATAGGTCATGCATCACATTTTCTCTTATCTCAGATGAATAATTTAATAAAAGAGAAAATTTAAATGAAGACTAAAAATCCATTTTACTCTCTCCAACATATCCTATACCTGCTAGTTTAAAAATGGAAACACTGAAGGCGAACATTTAGGACACATTACAAAGTGCAATGAGTTATGTAATAGAAAGTTCACTGAAATCTTACAGATATTTATTTACTATATGGATGTAAATAAATATTGGGAAGCTAATCTTTAAGTATAATGAATTGCTACTGCCCTTAAAAAGACACAAACAATGTTACACTTGCACAAAATAATGTCCATTGGTATTCAAGATTAGAATTTTTAGGAATAAATTCCTGGATAAACATCCAGCATATTAAGGTTTTGAGAAGTTAACATTGGTGAGTTTCAATAATAGGTATTTTAACCTCAACATGAATGTCATATAGTAACATGTTCCTGACATTCAAATAGTCACAGGATAATCTTGTTGCCAGAAAAGTTAGGGGGTAAAAATCCACTTTTCCTTGAATTGAGTTAAAGGAATCTATATTCATAGTAGTTTTGTTTGCATGGGGGCAACACCCAGAGGCATTCAGGGACTACTCCTGGCTCTGTCCTCAGAAATTCCTCCACACAGGCCCAGGTAAAAGCAACCATTTATCTTAAAATATAAATGAACATTCATTTGATTTAAATGCATTAAGTGGTGACTTGACAGCAGAGAAATCAAATGTCACTATAAGTCCATTGCATTTCTGGCCATTTTTCCTTCTACAAACTATTTATAGCTTTTACATAATATTATTTATAACCTAAAATGAAATGTTTTATATACTTATTATGCTAATTTATCACATTTCCCTCTAAATCACGTTTTTAAAAATATTGTTATAATTGTTCTCATTTCTAAATTTTGACTATTTTAAGTCTAAAGCGATAATAAAATTTTATACTTTTGACTAAATACAATATAATTGCAAGAAATGTATAAAAATAAATTTTAATTATTAGAATCAGAAGTAATGGGCTGCTTTCACTGTGCCCTTATTTGGACATAATTCTCTAGATATTATTTGGAGATATTGTGCCTTTATCTGGAGATATTTTAATAAGGTATTGAGAAAAGTATCACATACTATTTTGAAAGTAATCTAATCTTATTAAAATAAAGGTCTGAGATAACTTTAAATCATCATATACTGTAATCAAGTATGATGGAATTAATTTATAGATGAAAAACAGAATAAACTTTACATAATTATTGTGAACATATAAAATGACTGAAAATAATATTTGTGATTTTCACTTGGATAAAAAAGATAATTGCTTTCTAGATATCTAGATAATACTAAGAAATTCTATCTCCAAAAGTATATAAGTAAGAAAAAGAATTGAAGACCATTTGAAATAGTTTTGTTTTTAGTTTTGGGGTTAACACTCGACTGCACTCAGGGTTTACTCCTGTCTCTGCCCTAAAGAATAACTCCTGGAGATGCTTAGAAGACCATATCGGATGCCAAAGTTTGAACCTTGAGTATGCTACCTAAAAGGCAAGAGCCTTACTCTTTGCTGTACCACTGCTCTGTCTCCTTGGTAATGATTTTTTCTAGTACTCATCAGACAGAAGAAGCTATATTCATAGTAGTTTTGTTTGCTTGGAGACCGCACATAGAGGCATTCAGGAATTACTCCTGACTCTGTCCTCAAAAATCCCTCTGCACAGGTCTGGGGGACCACATGGGATGCCAGAAATGATCCTAGGTCCATCCAGGTCGTCTGTGTGCAGGGCAAATACCCTACAGCTGTGCTATAGCTTTGCCACATGTTTTCTATAACTATCAAGCTATCATGTTCTTGACATAATTTGCATTTTATTTCTCCTAACCAGTCTGATTCATATATACTATAAGTTCCTTATACATATAAACATACATATGTATAAATACACAACTCGAAAAAAGTTTCACAAGCAACAATTTGGAATGCTTATTACATTACTGTAAAACAGTACAAAGAAACCTGATTGGTAGATTATATGTAATTTAATAAGGTATACCTAAATTAACTAATAAGACATGAATTTTGATGACGTTTACTTTTGTACCATTAAATTAAAAGAAATAGAGTTTCTGCTGTTTACTCCAAATAGAAAATCTCCAATAGCTGTAGAAAAATGATAGACTATTCACTTAATCAAAACTTTTTCTAACTAAAGTTCACTCTCTGTCATTCACAAAAAGACAAACTGAAACATTATTTTCTGAATCAATTTATAAAATATGTTTGATTTCATGCTGCTTTTTTAATAGCTTCCATAATGAGACAACACAGGGTTGTAGCTATAAGGAAGATGATTTTACTACTTACTCAGTTCATTTAATATATAAACATGCAAAATATAGTCTCTCTGATGTAGAAATAATCTTATAATATTCTTCTTTTAATTAGTAGAAAATAAACTATTTACAATTTTGGGGGGCTTTTATCCCCAATCATCCTCTCTATTTCCTTTAGCAGGAAAAATTAAGTCATATAAACCTTGACATATACCTAAATTTTTGATAATATCTTGAAAAAACATATAAACAGCTTGGTGTTTGACTATGACAAATATCTATTTAACAAACATTCAAGAAAGTTTACACAATCCAATTTTCCATAAAGAAAAAAAGTGACACAATGATGGAAGCACATGAAAGCATTTGACTTCTGAAAAACAAACGTTTTATACTTATTCTATAAGGTTTCTAACTAGTTTGTACTATTTCCTTGTATCATCACCATTCCAATATTATTCTATTGTTCATTTGTTGCCATCTCTATAAATTCCTCTATCACAATATTCATAATGGGATCAAATCCTCACAGTATTACTTGACATGTCTTCCACCATTCAATTTCAAAGATAATTTCTTTTCTATAATTATTTCAGCTCCTTGATGGTAAGGTTTGCCATTTGTCTACTCATTGGTTCTAGTCTGGCATTTTAAATAACTGTCACATGTACATTCATTGACTATGTCATTCAATTCTTTATATAACAAATGTTTACTGAGAGTTCGCTAAAATAGCAGACACTATTTTGCTAATAGGAATTCTGAGTAATCAAAGCATATTAAATATGCCTATCTTAAGTTTACATTCTATTGGCAGAGAAAGATAATAAGATAACAAATAAAACAGACAGTATGTTAGAAAATGACGAGTGCTCAGAAGAATAATGGTAAGTGTTGATAGGACTAGAAACACAATTTAGAATGACAAACAAAAAATTACATTAATCAAAGAACTGAAGTTGATAACGGAAATATCTTACAATTATTTTATCCTTTCATTTTAAAAACTAAAATAATACTAAGCAAAACATAATATGTCAATATTATCTTTTCTATTCCCTTCTAAGATTGTTTTGGAAAGTAACTTAATCATGATGATTAATAGGGTAACAAGGCAAAACAAAGAATATCAAACGTATTACATAATTGTAGGAGCTGTCGGTATTTGTCAGTGGAATCTAAATGTCAATTTTTTTTTTATTTCTTAGGTGTGAAGACAAATTTAAAGGGGACAGTTTAAAGATTTCTACACTACAAAATATACTAGAATGAAGGTTCCAAATGTAAATACTACTTTTGGGGGTTTTATTATTATTTTTGGCCATACCCGGTGTTGGCTCAGGGGTTATTCCTGACTATGCTCTCAGAAATAGCTCCTGGCTAGGGGACCATATGGTACTCTGGGGATCGAACTGTCCTGGATCTGCCTCCTGCAATGCAAAGAACCTACTGCTGTTCTATTGCTTTGGCCCTTATAAATAGTATTTAAAAGAGATATTGCTAACTAATTACCTAAAAACAATGGAAATTATACTTACTTTTTGCATTCAGGCTCTATCAATCAATTAATTAAGGATCACTTCCAGTAGTCCTGAGTCAACCCTAAAATTCTTTTTTTTTTCTTTGTTTTTTGGGTCACACCCGGCAGCGCTCAGGGATTACTCCTGGCTCTATGCTCAGAAATCACCCCTGGCAGGCACAGGTGACCATATGGGATGCCAGGATTTGAACCACCGTCCTTCTGCATGAAAGGCAAATGCCTTACCTCCATGCTATCTTTCCAGTTCCTATTCTTGATAACTTCCAAGGAAACACTAACTCTATAGAACTACTGAGCAGGAGAAAAATGAGGTGGCACATTGGTGAAAAGGATTTGCCAAAATAAATTACAAATACTATCAGTTATCAATTGCATGTAATGACATAAAACTGACTTCACAGTTGTAGAGTAAAAATAAATACATATATTTTTGTTTTACTGAGTGTTTACATATCTTTAAATATTCTAGTTTCTTCTTCCAGGTTGAAATCAGAGGAGAATGGTTGCTGAGGTGAAATATGTACAAACACTTCACTTTTGTCTGTCCTTTCTTCAAACCTACATTTTAATGGCTGTGTCATTCTGACAGGCTTCTGAACCTAAACAGAAAAAGTGAGACTTACACTGAATTCTTAGGATCAATACAAAGAAGTGTCAAGCCAAAAATAATGTGTTCTCAGTCTTAGAATACAAAGAAGGCTAGATGAAATCAGTATCAGATGGTCACTGCACTCATTTCCAGTTGAGACTTAAAATAACTATGTGTTGGAATGAAAATAGCTCAATGCAAAGTGAAAACCAGCACATAAGCCAACTGAGCTATAATTGTAAGAAGAGAAATCTACGAAAATACTGGTATATTTAAGCTAAAAGCATGTACACCAAGAATATTTTTCTTTCCTCAAAATATTTAATGTTGCCTTTGGCCAGCTATTGTTCACAGTTCAGAAATTTTTAGAATATTAATGAGTTTACAGATGAAAATATAGTCTATACAAATGTGGGGGAAGGTTTCTTTGCTATTTGTTTTGTTGCATGTTGACTATAAATTTGAAATAATCTTCCTAGGCCAAATGAGAATATATCTCTTTCTGCACTCATATATTTGCTAAGTTTTTTTTCTTTTTCTCTTTATAGGACACACCCACTGGTGCTAAGGGTTCACTCTGTGCTCTGTGCTCAAGGGATCACTCCTGATGGTGCTCTGTGGAACAAATGTAATTCCAGAATCAACTCAGGACTCAGGTTGACTGCATACAAGTTATCCTCTGCACTAATACTTTTTTTTTTTTTTGTTTGTTTTTGGGCCACACCTGGTGACGCTCAGGCATTGCTCCTGGCTATGCGCTCAGAAGTCGCTCCTGGCTAGGGGGACCATATGGATGTCAGGGGATTGAACAGTGGCCCTTCCTAGGCTACTGCTGACAAGGCAGACACCTTATCTCTAGCGCCACCACGCCAACACCTGCATTAATATTTTTAATTCAATTCTTTTTACTTTGGAGATAAAATATTATTGATAATGCCTTGTATATATAAAAACTTATAAAGCTCATTTAACTGCACTTTACTAAGCACCTATTTTGGGGCACACAACATTTAGGCATAGGATATTCAGAGATATATAGAGAAGTCAAAAAATTCACTGTTAAAAATGGCAGTATACTCACTTTAAGGGAAACTGTACAAAGAACTTTGTTTAAAAAATAAAAGAGACAAAAATCATCCCCAAACAAATAAAGAAACATTAATTAGTTTTCCCAAAACCATTATTTTAATTTCTATTCCAAGTATAATTCTCATATATGAGAAAGTTAGGTTAAGCATAGGTGTCTTGCATACATTATATTTCAACCTTCTTAGCAGTTAAGTATTATTATGTGATTATAATCTGATCACTCAAATGTGAATAACAGTGATTTTGAATGCCAATCAGATTGGGTCTTTGAGTAGCTTGCTGATGATGGGACAAACACAAAAAAACTGTCCACTTCCTCTTGGGAAGACATCAGTGGTTTTAAAGACAGGTCATTTTATTCAATACAATATCACTCCCCCACCCAGGATCTCAAGACATGAGCCATTGTTTAAGTTGACATCAATATTAAGGGCAGTTAGTAAATCCACTCATTAGGTACTGAAGAGCAGAGGTTGAGTATTTCACACAATGGTACCCTTAAGTATAAATATAAAGTCCTGACTGACAGTTTCCGATTCATTTTTGCCCATATATTTTTCTAGATCTAAAAGACCTTAAAGCTAGCAAATATTTTCCATCAATTCTATTCTTTCCTGCTATTTTATTCTAACCTGAGTATTTGCAGCCATTGTATTCAAAGACCTAAACTTGTTTTCGCCAGGGGAATATTCCAAACTTGGGAGTGTTTTTCTTAGAGGTTGATTTCGCACATGGTGATATAGCAGTGTGACCTTTAAATATAAGCCAAGTTCAGAATACTCTTTCAAAATTTCTGGAGCTATTTTCTATCCAGATGAATTTTAGTCTGTCACTTATATACTATACAATATACTTTCCAAAGTTAAAAAAGATTACATGTGTCTGTAAAATAGATTTTGATCAAGTGACATATAGTATCTTGCACTAGGATATTTAACTAGTTCTCAAAAAAAAACTTGTATAATTTACAACATTGTGGTATGTTCTTTCATTAACAAAATAATCTAAAAAATCTTATAACTGTAATTTTATTGTGTGTTTTTGATCTTTGGAATTTTGATAACTGCTTAAAATCATTTTCTGTAATTAGCTCGTAACTTATAAAAATTACCAGAACTTTTGAGGTAAATATAAAAACAATTTTTATATCATAGAGCATGTACATACTTGCATTCTGCAAATGTCACTATAGAGAGCGCAGTTTTTGTTTTGTTTTGCTGAAAGAACTTATAAGTATATTTCTTTCTTGGCATTTTCTACCTATTGTTAAGATTTTCCCTCAAAGTAGTCAATGCCTACAAAACAACTAATTTCCTTATGCAGGTATTTAAGGCAATATCATAGAAAATTTGTAGCTCTACAATGTGCTCATCAAAAAACTTTAAAAGTTGAAATGTAGTAAATATTGGTATTTACTGCCAGTTTCTGAGCATTCTGTTTGATTTTATATTTGTCATTTCCAACAATCATACTGCTTGGGAATTTGTGTTATGTCAGTAATCATGACATATCTTGAATTGTCAAGCTACAATTCATTATCCATTCTCTCTCTGACCTAGAGCATGACTCTTTTCAATAAAAAATACAGTGTTTTAGAAACAGAAAGAAAGAAGACACATATTAATGTGCAAATGCCATTCCCAAACACATAAAGCCAAAAAAATGTATTTCTTTTTCACTCATATTGACTCTCTTTGTAGTGCTACTAATGGCCAGGTAATAAAGTAATTCTGTAAAATTTTAAATAAATATTTCAATTTAAAATATCTAAGGATTTCAGGCCAGAGAAAGACTATGTATATAGTCAACAGAGTTTGATCTCTGGCATCAAATTTCATTCCCTGAACACCACTAGAATGAATCCACAAGCACAAGAGCAAACCCAAAGTCAGAGTCAGAAGTAAACCATGAGCACAGATTTAACCCATGAAAAACAGAAATAAAGTATTTAAGATAATCCAAGTAATTTTCTTTGCTTAATAGACATTTTGGAAGATACCTAAATCTTAACCAGCAATATGATTGTCATTAACTTTATTTTAATATATATTTATATTTCATGCAGAAGATTTATTTATTTTTGTTGAGGTTGTAAGTTTTAATATTAACTTTGGGGAAAAGAAAATGTCAGGAGAATGGAGGTAATAAAAATACCCCAAACACAATTATCACTATCATATTACAATATCATTTCAGTAGCAAAAATAAATTTATATTTCATTGACCTAGTATATTAGGTGTGCATAACACTCCATAGTAATTATTTTACATGTGATTAATCACTGGTTTTCGAAATTCCTGGACTCTGTGTCTCAAACATTGGTATACAAGACTTTCAGCAGCAAGTGCAGAGAAAGACACTTTGATCATATTTTGAGGAGAACTCTATGCATTCTAACTCAAAACATTTGCAAAATCCTGTGTAAGCAAGAAGAAAGATTAAGGGACCATAGAGATAGCACAGGGGTAGGGCATTTGACTTCATGCGACTGACACAGGACAGACATGGGTTTGATTCCCAGCATTCCATATGGTCACCTGAGCCTGCTAGGAGCCATTTCTGAGCACAAAGCCAGGAGTAACCCTTCAGCGCCTCCAGGTTTGGCCCCTATACAAAAACACAGCAAAACAAACAAAAAATAATACGAAACAAAGAAATAAGATTCCCCACAAGCTCCCACAGATATTTGTGTATATTTTGTTTTATTGAAATAAACATATTCATTATATAAATTTTTAAAATGCTCCAGTCAGCTGGAAGGGAAGGTAGGGTTAGGAGTTTAAAATAAAATTGATCAATTATGGCCAGAAAGCATGGCATTATCTATTTTTTTCTGTTTCAATAGCCCATCAACCAAAAAATAGTAATGACAAGTATTCAGTAATCATTAATATTTTCCTGACATATGTTATTACATATGGATAAAGGTTTTGTTACATGGCAACATGCCAATAACCAAGATAATATTCATTTTTCTGCCAATTTCATCTTTACTATATCACTAAGATTAGAACACCATGCTTAATAATAAACATATATATATATATATATATATATATATATGTATCTTACTTGCTTAGGTTATGTAAAATGTGTGTTAAGATTCTTATTTCATCATTAAGGAACAGTTAAACTTAAAGAAAAAGCTTATTAAACATTTCTTGCTTTGGTTGTTCTGTTTGTTTGTTTGTTTTTGGGCCACACCTGGTGATGCTTAGGGGTTATTGGCTTGGGGGACCATATGGAATGCTGGGGATCAAACAGAGGTCTGTCCTGGATCAGCCGCATGCAAGGCAAACACCCTACCACTGCGCTATCTCTAGGTCCTAAATATTTCTTATATTAAAGTTTTGCTTGGGTAGAAATCTGTCAGCTTTTAAATGACTATTAAATTTTTCTGGCTGCTTATTTCAATTTTATTGTATTTTCAGTTACAAATCAGTTCTCCTCAAACATGAATATAAATTTCAGCATAGATTAAAGAAAGATATGAACCATTTGCTACTGAGAAAAGTAATATTACAAATAAGATTTCATCACTCTCTCAGTCCCTATAATATATCTAGTATTAAGAGTCTCAGGGCCCTGGAGATAGCATGAAGGTAAGGCGTTTGCCTTTCATGCAAAAGGTCATCTGTTCAAATTCCGGTGCCCCATATGGTCCCCCGTGCCTGCCAGGAGCAATTTCTGAGCATGGTAACCCCTGAGCACTGCTGGGTGTGACCCCTCCAAAAAAAGAAAAAAAAAAGATTCTAGGTATTTCTAAGTCTTAAATGTTCTTAACAGTATTTTTGTATGTGGCACTATTGAGCTACCATTTCACTATGACTTAACACACAATAATCACTAAAAATTTAAACAAAGGAGGGTTAAAGTTATAGCTCAATTTTAGAGTGCACATTTTGCCAGTGTGAAGCCCTGGCTTTGATTACTAACACCCAATAAGCAAAAAGTTTACATATACAACTAAGCAAAACAAAAAATAAAATATAAAACAAAAATACAAAATAAATACAAAATACAAAAAATAAAAAATCACATTTTAAGGAACATTCAATGTTACTATTTCGTCCAATGATTGAATATTAATATTTTAAATATTTAGTTATTACTGAAATACAATACTATAGTTCTGTATCATATGCATTTAGTTAAATTACTACATTCACTTTAAATCCTTGAGTCTCTAGGGAAAATAAAGTGTTATGGATGAAAAAGTGTAGCTTATTCTTAATTCCCACTAAACTAAAGAGAAAAACTTCTACTTTGGTGGTTGAACAATTATTGAAGCATATCTTTAAACTTTTCAATTTTAGGTATAAAATTTTTATTCCTGGTATCTGTCAAATTTAGATCACCTGAAAAATAAAACCATGGGTTTTGTTGTTTATGTATATTTATTTTATTTTTATTTTTGGGTCACACCAAGAATTGCTTAGGGGTTAGTCCTGGCTCTGCACTTAGGAATTACAGTCAGAGTGCTTGTGACACCATATGAAATGCTGGAAACTGAAAATGGGTTGGCCACATGCAAGGCAAATGCCCTACCCACTGTACTATAGTAGCAGTCCCTATTTCTGTTCTTTTAATAAGTCAACTTTTTTATTTTAATTTTTATTTGACCAAAGTGCATTACAAATCTTTCACAGTAATTTTTTAGGTACATAGTGATATTGAATCACACCACCAATGTTGTCCTCCCTCTACCCCTGTTCCCAGCATGCATCTCATATCCCCCTTCTTTACCCCTTGGATTGCTAGTATAAGTGGTTCCCTCTGTGTCTAGCATGTTGTAGATTTGGTGTCGATTCTGTTGCAATTGACTTTGGATTTGGTGTTTAAGTCTGATCATTTTTTATTTCTACTTAATGTTCATATGACTGTCTGGTCTTGGTACCCTCCATTATTCCCCCCTCAATTTGTGAGGCAAAACAAGATGGCTCAAATTATTTGGTTCTGTTTGAAGAAAAGAAAAAAATAAAATAAAATGAGGCAAAAATCAAACAAGTAAAAAATGGGAGGATTCCTTGTAGAGGCTATAAATATCAATTTAAGAGAAGAAAGAGAAAAGAAAAGAAACATAACAACAATAATAAAAAATTAATAAATCAAACAAAAAACTCGAAAGGCAATAAAGACACCAACCACACAATAACCACAGTCCTAAAATAAAAAAACCAAAGTACATAATCCATATTTAAATAAAAATTTGTAATAACCCCTAATTTTCCTTATAAGATTTTTTTAAAGCCCTCAACATCTTATTTTGATTAATTGAATACAACTTGCTTCCTTTTGTAAAGTAAAAGGAGCTAGCTAGGACATGCTATCTCTAATTGGGTACAGAAAAGGGTTATTTTAAATGTTGAGAAATAATTTCATGATCATTACAACTCCCACACAAACAGGCTTAATTCATTTATAAACTTGAGCTTCGTCAGGAAAACGCTACGTTAACTGGCTTTTCAAATGCCAGAGAATGGTTCATTAGCTTTAACTGTAATATTATGATGACAATTCATGTAATAGAATGGAGAACCATATCTTTTTATCTACATAAAAATAATGCAGTCTCTGATGAATTTAGGAGTTCTGACAGTTTGGTTATCAAGCCTTGATACAAATTCATGTAGCATATTGAAAAGGCATATTTCCATTGTTATGGTACATTTAAACTGACAAGAAATAGAACTGAACAATGATTCTTCTATCTAAAAAGACTTTGCATGGTATGTAATAAGCATTATGTCATGCACTATTTACATAGAAAAGACAGAAAAAAAATCTAAATTTCCAAATATATCCTGTTGATAGGAAGCATGGGAAAAAAAGTCTTCGGAAACTACTGATTAAGTTTTTATTTCAATATTTTTGGTAAAAAGTAACTAATTTACTTATTCAGCTAATTCAATTTATTTACTCATTCAAAATTTCCACTAAAAATAGAAAATATTTACATAAATTATCAATTTCACAGTGAAGATACTTTAGAAAATTTAATATAGCAATTTAACATTAAAGAAACATTCTATTATATTTTGGGGGTGGCACACCTGGTGATGCTCAGGGGTTACTTCTGGCTATGTGTTCAGAAATTGCTCCTGGCTTGGGGCACCATATAATTATAAAACATGCAGTCTGTCCTAGGTTAGTGTGGGTAAGGCAGACGCCTTACCGCTGTGCCACCGCTCCGGCCTACTTTTTTTTAACAGACAAAACAAAACCATATTCTGTAATTTAAATATGTCACATCACTATGCTTAATACTAGGCTTGAAGTAAGTGACTTCAAAATAGACTCAGGTTAATTGTATGGGCACACAAAAAGATTAATTCTTATTCTTATTCTTTTTTTGTTTGTTTGTTTGTTCCTGGGCCTTACTCCCTGACCCTCAGGAGATACTCCTGGCTATGAGCTCAGAAATCGCCACTTGATTGACGGTCCATATGAGATGTCAGGGGATCGAACTGCAGTCCATTCTAGGTTAGCTTGTGTAATGCAAACACCCTACCACTGTGCCACTGCTCTGGCCCTAATTCTTCTTAAAGAGCCAAAGCTTTTGTAAACACTGAAAAAAAATTAACCCTTTAGCCAAAAAGATGAAGCTTGATTAAGCTCATCAAAATAAATAATATCATAATAGGTATTCAAAATAAAAATAGTGAAATATAGATTCATTCTCAGGTAAAAACATGCATGAGTGAAAAAAATCAGTAAATGAAAAAGTAAATTTGGGAATAGTTCTTCAATAATTAAAACATTCCATCAAGTTATTTTAAAAGAGATGGGGCCAATGAGAGAAACTTAGAGTTTTTGATTAAATTATCTAAATTTATATTCAATATTTAATGAAAGTCAATTAAAATTTAAGTTTATATTAAAAAGTTTAATTTGTTGAAAATTTTATGTTAGTCATAGCAAAAAGAGATTGTTATGGAGTAATAGACAGGATTTAACAAAGAAATATATGAAAAATAGTCATAGAAAATATAACAAATAAAATTCATATTTAGTGCAAATATGCCTCCCCAATGAACTATATTGTAGTTTATAATCAATAAGCAAATTGCAAACTACATTTAAATTACAATATGTTAAGCGAAATATTTTACCTTTATGTTGTGTTTAAGCATCCATTGTTTGAATGTAAACTAAAGTAAATATCATAGTAAGGATAAATACACATAAAGATTAAATAATGATAATTATGTGCAAAGGTGTCAAAATATATTTCTAATCAAAATCCATGGAATTTAATTCCATTCCAGAGCAGAGAATCATATTTGCAGTTAATAATTTTAGAAAAGGCAACTGTAAGTAGCTTTTTATATACTTGAATCTATTTTCAAGTTATGCTAATTATAAAACTTGTGTTTTGTCATTTGTGCGTGATGCCAAGGATCAAACTAGCAATTCATAAATGTAAGGTAAGTGTTCAATAGCTGAGTTGCATTCTTACATCTTAAAGCCTACTTCTGACAATATAAATAAGCTAGTATTAAGAACAAATATTGATAGCACAGCAGTAAGGTGTTTGTCTTGCACGCAGCCAACACAAGACGGACCCTGATTGAATCCTAGTATCCCACCTGGTTCCCTGAGCCAACCTGGAGCAGCCAGGTGTGACCCCCACCCCAAGAAAAAAGAACAAATATTTAAATCATGCGTGTTTCTCTCTACTAACAAACAAGAAAAATATTCAACCTGTGAATAGTAAATAATTCCTATATAATTGCTATGAAAATTCAAATATGTTTTGAAAAGCTCATAATGGTGATAGATAATCTTCAGAGAACATTAAACTGAATAAACTGAATTTAAAGTTTAAAAAATAAACTGAATTTCACTGGCTTTATATTTCAATGTGATCAGTAATGTTATAAACAAATTTAGTATTCATTTTCTCTGTGTACAAAGTGAAAACTAAATGGGATAAAAGGATCTTTGTTTGGCATAAGAACTATTAAGCATTTTAAAAAATTATTTTTCTTTTTGGTTTTTAGGGGGATATCTCTGACAATGCTCAGTGGTTATTCATGGCTCTGCACTCAGGAATTGCTTCTGATGGTGCTGAGGTTGAGCTGCTTGATGTGCTATCACTCTGGCTCTTATACTATTTATTTTTTGTTTGTTTGTTTGCTTTGTTTTTGGGTCACACCCATCAGTGCTCAGAGATTACTCCTGTTATGTGCTCAGAAATTGCTTCAGGCATACTCGGGGAACCATGTGGGTTGCCGAGAATCAAACTGAGGTTCATCGGGGTTGGCCAAGTCAAGGCAAAGGCCCTACCACTGTGCCATCACCCTGGCCCCCATGCTATTTTTAAGCAGCAGGAAGCACAGTAGCATCACGGATAATTAGGTAAAGGTTATGCATTTAAAATTTACTTTTAAATATATATATATATATAAACATATATAATAAAAGTTTCTCCTTATAAAGATATTATCTTTTCTACACCAACTTGAAGCGGATGATCAAATCTCTAGAAATCTTATTGCTGAATAGAGCATGTACTTCAATCTTTGAAATGTCATATTCTTGTTTATTGTATTCTCCTGAAAACTGTGTCTCAATAACTGGGTCATGTACCCACATCATTCTAAAGCAACATCATCATGTCTTCAATGAAGAAAATATTTAAAGTGACAAATTGATTTTCTTGGATATTCTCAATCATTCAGATAATATAAATATTATTAAGCTTTTTCATTTTTCTTCTCTAACCGATAGTTTATTGTGTACATAGAAGACTTGCCTCTGTAAATAACCTCAAAAGGGTAGAAGAAAATATATTTTTCTCCCCTAGATATTCTTCATTAGAGAATTTAAAAAAGAAACCCCCCCAAAAGTTTTGATAACAAACACTTTTAAAGTACCACCTTTAAGATCTATATAACTGAATATCCAAATTATGGAAGCAAATGAAAGTATATGGAGTTTAGAGTTATAATAGCCTTCTTTCTGTAAAGATGTCCCCTCATCAAAATCTCAACTCATGAAGTACTTCAGATAAGCTAAAAGAATAAGAAAGTTCTTTTTTCGTTTTTGAGTCACATCAAATGGTCAGGGCATATTCCTAAAACATTATGCAAAGACAATTCCTCTCAGTGCTCATGTTTCCTTGCATGACTTTGGTTGCATGAAAATCTGGTCACATGCAAGACTTATACTCTGTACTATCTCTCCCAATCAAGAACAGTGAAAACATTATGTTTTTCACATCTATGTTTTTCAAATATAAACAACTTAAAACTAACTAAATTTTAAGAGAGACCTAATGAAATGTTCATACTTACATAGAAATATTTTGCTTCTTGCATTTTTAAATGTGAGACAGAAAATGTGCACTGGTTTTTCCAGACTAAAATATTACCAGTGATAAATGAGATCAGGGACCAGGAACAGATTCCATTTACATTACTAGTTTTTATACCCTTTATTTATTTATTGAAGACAAGGAGAATAAGTGAGTTTATCACATAAATAAATAATAAATATTTATTCTTAAATAGAGTAACATTTTTCTATCTTATCTTACAATATATTTAATACACTATTAAAGAAAAGCAGAAGTAAGAAAAATGAACCATTTAAATAAAATCTAAAAATTAAAGTGAGATTCTAAATTTTATAATCACTGATATGAAAAGGATTAGAACTAAAACTCTGGCATCTTTATGAAAATTCCAAAGGGATTCTGTCATAAATCATTGCAGAGTATCATTTCCCAGATAATATCTTAGCGTATTTAAAGAATCCCTGATGAGAAGCAAAGCTGAGGGCACTGATGTGAAGTAAAACTTTATAAAAGAAATTCAATTGACAGACTTCTATCTTAGTCCAAAAAGTCCAGGTTCATAAAGACTTGAAGTTGAAAGCCTGGTGCCAGCTATTCCATTTTGGAGACTGAACAGAGAACTTTGATCCCAGAGTATTTGACACCACTAAATTTAGCAGTCCTGTTCATGTATCGAAAAAAGACACCTATGAGAAAAGCTTATCAGTAAAGTAAAAAGAAAAATTTCTAATCATACTTTTGTTTGAGCAAAAGTCTGAGAATTTTAATTTCAAAAAATGAAAGCAGTTATATAATAGAGTATGTACTTTTTAATTTTTAGTACAATGTTGAAAATATCCCAACATTGTAAATGCTTGTAGTTCAAAAATGTCATCTCCTTTAAAATAATAAACAAAATATGGTTATTTTATATGAGTAAGCTCACAAATAGATATATATCATATATATAGATAAATTGTTCGCAGCAATAAATTCATAATAAAAATGACTACTAATTAATAAATAAGACCAGTTATATTAAATTTAGAAAACAATATGAAATGATTTATAAAAATTTCAGATGTAGAACAGAAATGAGAAGATGTCAGGACACATATGTTCTACAAATAAATTAGGGAAACTATCTTAGATACTAAAAATCTTTAGCAAAGCAAGCATTTCAGGATATAATCTGAGTAAAGTTATTGTCACATAAGAATGAAAGGATTCTATCCACAAAATTTTTTTTTTAATGGTTTTTGGGTCAGACCCAGGAGTGCTCAGGGGTTACTCCTGTCTCTATGCTCAGAAATCGCTCCTGGCAGGCTCAGGGGACCATATGGGATGCTGGGATTCGAAACACTGTCCTTCTGTGTCTAAGGCAAGCGCCTTACCACTGTGCTATCTCTCCGGCCCCTCTATCCACATTCTTAAGTAAATTTATATCATGGAACGTATAACACATTCTAAAATCAATAAGTAAACTTCTCAGAGAGAATAAAGAAAAAAAGTGATAAACCCGTATCTTCTAAATACAAACATTCTCCATAAAGAATAAATCTTATTGATACATTCATGAAGATTTTTTAGAACAAGGTGCAAAGAAAAAATGATTGGCATATCATTTGCTTTCAGGACAACTCTGCAGAAATAAATTCACCGAGCTATGGCTTAGTCATTCATTCTTTTTCATTCTGTGACTTTTTTACATTTCTGTTTGCCAAAACCTATGTTAGTACAAAGAGAATGCTGATAAAGCACAGACCTTCTTTCCATTAAATTTTCATTCATTTTGTGAAATGTGCTAAGTGACAGATTAGACTACTACATATTTCCTCTAATGTAAAAGGCAATAATGAAAAGTCTAGGACTTCTTGAAAATAACTCAGTGCCTCAGAATGCCTTCTTTGAAAGCACAAAGTAGAGTGTCTAACCTCCAGTAGTGCTACATGTACCAGATGCAATCCTGGAAGTTTTGTTCTTTCACTGACAGGTTTACACTATAATTCCAAGGATGCTAGCATTTTCTAGCTGAGTCAAAGCCACTTGAGCAAGGACAACTAAAGAAGTCTGACTACTAATTAACAACACTAAAATGATGTGGGAGCATTATAGCCAGGTTAGCAACATTTGGTGAGCAGTAGTGCAGTTGTGCATTCAAGCACTGTACCCTGTTTTGCAAACCACAATGACCACCACAGGTAATTTTTTTTTTTTTTTTGCTATTCTCGGGCCACACCTGTTTGATGCTCAGGGGTTACTCCTGGCTAAGCGCTCAGAAATTGCTTGCAAGGACCATCTTCAGGCAATTGATCATGTAACCATAACAATAAGGAAAATAAGGCAGAAAATCCATCTTCAGGCAATTGATCATGTAACCATAACAATAAGGAAAATAAGGCAGAAAATAAGTATGCATTTAATTTTAATTAAAGTATATTTATAACATATAATATAATATATACTATAATTAATTAAATTAATTTAGCATAATATATATTCAAAGGTATATTTATTTCTACTATTTTTTCTTTCATGAAATATATAGTTGTATGCATTGCATCTTGTCCATCAATATTCTAAGGTATGTTATTACTGTTTTCCTTCACAAGAAATGAGTTAATAGATATTTATAATCTACTTGTGAGGAAAAAGTAGAACATGGCACCCTTTCTCTCTGACAGAATCCTTAACAAAAAAGTTGTCATTAAGTTTTTTCACAGGAGTTCTCTTCCTAAGAATTCTATTTAGATTGTCTAAAGTGCCTCAAAATTAAAAGAAAAAAAAAGCTTTACCTGTAGTCTATTACTTTATTAAAGGCCTCTCTGACCTGGAAAATGCTACAGGATTAGCAATTCTAAATTACATAAGCATGATTAAATGGAAGGCAGTGCCTCTGATTAGAGTCTATTCAAAACTTGTCCTTCTCTATGGGGTCAATACCTATAGGACAGGTAAGTGGCAAGACTGTTGAATGAACTCAGAGTTGTCACATGACTTAATTCAGATAAACAGAAACATGTCTCCCCATTAAAGATATTTGAGAGATGGTTTTTGATGTGACACATTTTATTTACCACAATTTATTGCATGACCATATCCCAGTAAAAGGCTGATCTATCAATCTGTGTCCCAGAATAAAGACGGGGAAAAGAAAAGCTGGATAGGCCCCTTGAGAGACTTGTAACACCAGAGAGAAATTAACCTTTATAGAGAGATTGTGGTTGTTTTCTCAACATAAACATAAGATATTACTGTCGGAAGTAATCACTTCAGACTGTCAACACTTGCCAGATTTGTATCTTTTCCTTGTAAAGTAGAGAAAGAAGAGTCATTCTAGAACTAAAGCTATTTTTAACTGTTTCCTATTTGGGGCTTTTCTAAAATGATCTTTGCTTCAATACTAAAGCCTTAAGGTTAAAACACATTCTCTATACTTCTTAGATTAAAATACATCTCTGACCCTTTCTTGGGAAAGGAAACTTAATTTTATGCCACTGAATCTTTAAAAAAATATGCCGGGGGGGGGGCATTACCAGGGATGAAAAATCAGATTTAGCACATGTATGGCATGCATTCCACTGTTAAGATTCTGCCCCAATCTAACGAACTTACTTTTCTGTGCCTTTAATTTTGTTTTTGTAAAATGGTGATAATAATATAGACCTCATAAGAAGTTGTGAGAATTAATTAGAATACATAAACCAAACCAATGATTTTAATATTTAGTCTAAATATTATAATTATTTCTATAAACATTAACTGTCATGCTAACCAAACTTCCATAGGTAAATACATCTGATTTTGCATCTTTCTGAACTCAATTCTGACCAGAAAACCAGTCAGAATAAGACCAGCCAGATATTTTCACTGCAGTGCTCAAAATTTCTCATTTTTTTCAGTGAACAGAATCCTCTCAATAGAGATTAAGTCTCTAAGATCTGAATAGGGAGGCCTCTTTCAAAAACTTTCTTGCAGTCTCTTCTCTTGGCTAATAGTCTTTTACTTCCACTGGAGGCTTTTGCTAAATACACTGTGTCTTTCATTTCATGCTACAGGCAATCCTCTTCCTATGAAGAGGAAGTATGTACATTGTTAAAATTTCTAACCTTCCTCACGACTTAATTCTAATGACCTTTTCTTTCTAAAGCAGACAAACCATGCTTTAAATGTTTTTTTGTTTTGTTTTGGTTTGGTTTTTTTGGGGGGAGGGGTCATACCCGGCAGAGCTCAGGGTTACTCATGGCTCTATGCTCAGAAATCGCTCCTGGCAGGCTCAGGGGACCATATGTGATGCCGGATTCCAACCACCGACCTTTTGCATGAAAGGCAAACACCTTAACTCCAGGCTATCTCTCAGACCCCTAAACCATACTTTAAAAACCACAATTCTCCTCCCAAACCACACACGTGCACACACACACACACACACACACACACACACACACACACACACAGCCTTGGCATTAGGGAATTCCCTTATTCTTAATTTTCTTTAGTTTTGTTTAGTTTAGTTTAGCGCTTTTCACCTTCCAACAGTCTATGTTATTTTCTGTGATACAAGCTCACTGTTCCCTGCTACTGAAAGATAAACTTTCAGAAGGTAGGGTCCTTTGTTTTATCAACTGATTACAAGTAATAAAGTTGTGCCTGGCATATGATAGGTAATAAGTTGGCATAGTGAAGCAACAACTGAGCTTAATGCGTGAGTTTCCTTTTCATAAACAAACCTTTATTTAGCAATTAACTATGTCATCATGGAAAGTTAACTTCTAAGAAGCAGCGTCTAATTAAAAACATAAAGTGCTAACCAATAAACAAAGTCCAAATGAGTTATGGAGACAGAATGAGAAATTTTGTGTTCATGCAGATTCTATTTTGGATTGAAGAAGGTCAGTTATTTCAGGCTAATCAGGAAACCATGATCTCAGAAGCTCTAAGAGTGTAACACTGTTTAGATCTGTACTTTAATATTTAATCTCATATCTCCTGAAGGAAACTTATTAATAATTGCAACCAGTGAAGCATATACTTTAAAAGATTGACCCTGCAAGCTGTTGTTTTTGGAAGATTCAAATAGTGCCATTTATTTTCTTATAAAACAAGTCACTTGTATGACATCTTTCTAACTTCACAGTGTTGAAAATAAACTGAAGAATTCAGGCAAAATATAAAATAGAACTAATTAGCCACATGCTCTGCAGGTTGGTGTTTTATGGTTTTGGTTTTGGGAAAGTAACAAAGTAGAGTTGCATGCATTTGTATAATTTACTTGACTCAAAGATATACTTGAAAATTACTTATACTTCACAAAATGGCTTTTTATTATAACCAATTTTCCCAAGTCTCTAACACCCCAAAACATTATCAGTTCTCAAATTAATTATAATTTTCATAAAACCAATATGAAATAACATATCTTCAGTAATTGTCATCATTATGCAAAGGTATGCACCATCAATTACCTCAGTTTAGTCTGAAATATTAACAGCTGCAAGTATGTCACAGAATGTACAACTTTTAAGGATAGTGAATAGCTAAAATCTCATGAAGTAAAAATGTTTCAATGAGGGGGCCGGGCGGTGGCACTGGAGGTAAGGTGCCTGCCTTGCCTTGTGCTAACCTAGGATGGACCGTGGTTCGATCCCCCGGTTCCCCATGTGCTCCCCTGTGCCTGCCAGGAGCAACTTCTGAGCATATAGCCAGGAGTAACCCCTGAGTGTCACCGGGTGTGGCCCCCCAAAAAAATGTTTCAGTGAAACAGTAGTTTCAATTTCTCAAAGTTCTTTTTGATTAATTACTGTCCTTCATCTTCCCTTAAAGCCTTCTGTTTCTTTATTATAGTCTTCTTACCTTTTTCAATTAATAAATTCTTAATGGAAACTAATAATTATTTCCAAGAGTTTTGGCTTGCATTCAAATTTTCTATAAATACCTTCATATTATTAGGTACACAAAAATGATATTAGAGAATTAATAAAACTGAATGCTTGACAATGCTCAGAAACTTTACGGATGCAAAACGAGCCTTAAAGGAAAAACTAAAATGTCTACTTTAAGACAAGACAGACCAAAAGATTCACCAAACATATACACAAAGATGACATTAAAACCCATGACAATCATCTTCCTCAATGAACTAACTGCACCAAATAAGAGACACAAAGTGGCTAAATGGATTAAAAAGATGAATCCAACCTTCTGTTGCCTACAAGAAACACACCTGAATAGTCAGAACAAACATAGACTTAAAATCAAACGCTGGAGGAGGAAAATCATCCAAGCAAACAACACCCTTAAAAAGCTGAGGTGGCCATGTTAATATCAGATGACATGAACTTTACTCACAGAAAAGTTGTAAGGGACAAATATGGACACTTTGTACTAATCAAGGGATATGTGCAACAGGAAGAAATCACACTAATAAAGAAATCGGGGTCCGGGAGATAGCATGGAGGTAAGGCATTTGCCTTTCATGCAAAAGGTCATCGGTTCGAATCCCAGTGCCCCATATGGTCCCCCGTGCCTGCCAGGAGTAATTTCTGAGCATGGAGCCAGGAGTAACCCCTGAGCACTGCCAGGTGTGACCCAAAAACCACACAAAAAAAAAAGAAATCACACTAATAAACATAAATGCACCCAATGAGAGACCAGCAAAATATCTTAAACAATTATTGACAAATTTGAAAGAGGACATCAATAATAACTCAATAATTGTGGAAGACCTTAACAAGTCCCTGTCAACACGTGTAGGTCAACCAGAGTGAAACTCACCAAGAATATACTAGCCCTGAAAAGAGAAATGGAAGAAAGAGGCCTATTATATATGACACTCCATCCCCAGAAACTTGGATACATATTCTTCTCCAATGTACATTTGCCATTCTCCATGATAGACCACATGCTGGCACTTAAAACATACCTCCATAAAATCAAGAGGATAGAAATTTTGCAGGCTACTTTATTGACCACAAGGCTCTGAAATTAGATGTGAACTACAAATGGACACAGAAGAAAAACTTTAGCAACTGGAAGTAAAACAGCTTGTTACAGAACAACCAGTGCATCTAAGATGAAATCAAAGAAGAAATCAAAACTTTCCTGGAAACAAATAACCATGAAAACACAAACTATCAGAATCTATGGGACACAGCAAAAACGGTACTGAGAGGAAAATTTATAGCTTTGCAAGCATACATTAGGAAGGATGAAGGGGCATACCTGAATAGCTTAAAGACACAACTTATAAAATTAGAAACTGATCAACAGAAGGAATCAAAAATAGGGAGACAGAAGGAAATAAGAAAGCTTAGAGCAGAAATCAATGAAGTGGAAACTCAAAAACAATCCAAAAGATCACAAAAGCAAGAGTTGACTTTTTGAAAAAATAAGAATGAAACAGCAATAAAGTGATTGAAACACTTTATTAAATAACCAGAAAATTCAGCATTCAAAACCACAAGATGCAAAGAAATATAGGTAAACTAAGGAAGACACTAACATCTGGGGAAATAGAGAATAATCCTATCAAGTTTCCAGTCCACCAAAATGCATTAGCCCAATAGATGGCTAAACTCAATAGATTGGCTAAACTCATAAAGAAAGAGAGAGAGAAACTTAATAAACTTTATTAGAAATAAAAAAGGGGGATATCATTAAAGATACTGCAAAGATTCAAAGGGTAATTAGAGACTACTCTGAAAAACTCTATGCGACCAAACATGAGAACCTGGAATAAATGGATATATTTTTGGACTCACATAATCTTTCACAGCTGAATAAGACTGACGTAGCATTCTAAACACCCCCATCACTATTGAGGAAATTAAAATGGTAATCAAATGTCTGCTCAAAAAAAAAAACCCAGACCCAGATGGATTCACTAATGAATTATTTCAAACCTTTCAATAGGGAGTCCCCACCCTGTGTCACAGGACCTCAGACCATGTGGACACACCTGGCTCTCATCTCCACCCTGGGCTGCCTTTGTCTCAGGAGAGGTTTGGAAGTACCTGCCCCACGTTGCCTATGTGCCCCTATCTCCCATCCCCACCCCATGATGCCTGCATCTAACTTATACCATGTAGGTCCAGTCAGCTCATACCCAACACCCAATTCCCTCAGATAACCCACAACCCATAAAACATGATATGAAGGGACCTGTAATATTCCTATTATATTTAGACAAACCACCTTGCTAAGTAAAAATAAACCATAAATCAAATATACCTTCAAGCACCTCTAATACAACCAGTACAGCATATCACTTTATTAAACAACCAGAAAATTCAGCATTCAAAACCACAAGATGCAAAGAAATATAGGTAAACTAAGGAAGACACTAACAACTAGGGAAATGGAAAACAATCCTATCAAGTATCCAAGTCCACCAAAATGCACGAGCTCAAAAGATGAGAACCTAGAAAAATCAGTGACTGACCTAGTAATGGAAATCAAAGAATCACTAGCCTGAGAGATTAAGAAATCTATAGATGAACAATTCAGCCAACTCAAAGAAGAACTTTTATATAAGATGAAAGAAGCTATACAATTGTAACTAGGGGGAAAACATGTTAACAAGCCATAATAGCAAAATTACACAGAAGAATGTATAGAGGAATTTGAAAAAAAACTTCAAAGCAACGATGGCAAAGAAGTCAATAAGAAAGCAAGAGATAAAACATTGGAAGAAAACATTAGATAACTAATGAACTAATGGACAAAGATGAAAGAAAAAACATATGAATTGTAGGAAAACCAGAGTGGGGAGGAAAAATGGAAAGGAGAATAACAAATAGTGAGGAAAACAATAGCAGAAAATTTTCCCAACCTCTGGAAAGCGATGCCCGTACACATCCAGGAGGCAAAAAAGAGTCCCTAATAAAATAGACCCTAACAGAACAACACCAAGACATATAGTAATCCAACTGGCAAAAGAGAGAGAGAGAGAGAGATGCATTCTTTAAAGCAATAACAGAGAAATATACCCTCACATACAAAGGAAGGGACATAAGTATCAAACCAGACCATCCTTTTGAAACAATCCAAGCAAGAAGACAGTGGATTGACATATTTAAACTACTGAATGAAAGAAGCTTCCAACCTAGAGTCAATACCCAGCAAAACTCTCATTCATCTGGGAAGGAGTACTAAAATCATTCTTAGACTAAAAGAACTCACACTATTTGCGTTAACCAAACCATCTCTGAATGAACTACTCAAAGATGTACTACATAATTTAAATCCCCAGCTGTAACAATAACTACTCCAATCGATACAATAGCACAACAACCCTCTTTGGTGGTAATCTCCTTAAATGTCAATGGGCTAAATTCTTCCATTAAAAGACACAGATCAGAGGAATGGATTAGAAAACAAAAACCATATATATGCTGCCTTCACAAAACACATCTAAAAGAACAATATAGGTACAGACTTAGAATTAAAGGATGGAAATCAATTATACAAGCAAATGGAAAACAAAATAAAGGTGGGACAGCCATTTTCAAACCAAACTGCATTCAACCTCAAGAAAGTGCTCAGAGACAAAGGGTCACTACTTACTGATCAGGGGAACATTAGACCAAGAAGTACTAACTCTGATCAAAATCTATGCATTGACTATAGAACCAGTAAAACATGTAAGGCATGTGCTCACAAATCTAGAGAAATGTATAGAAGGAAAGGTGATAGTAGTAGATTTCAATACTCCACTTTCACCACTAGACAAATCTACCAGACAGAAAGGTAGCAAAGACATGCTAAATGAGAAATTAGAGTAAATAGGACTAATGGATCTATACAGGTCTCTCCACCCCAAGAGAGCAGAATATACATTCTTCTCAAGTGCACATGAAACCTTCTCTAGAATAGACCATGTCTTAGGATACAAATCTAACAGACATAGGGATTATTAAAATCACCTCACCAGATCATTATGCAACAGAGATCAAGATTGATTGTAAAAAAATTTTGGAGAAAATCCAACACCTGAGGATTAAACAACATATTACTTAGCAATAGTTGGATGTAAGAGGAAATCAAGGAAGAAATAAAAAGATTCCTTGAGATAAAAGATAATGAAGAGACAACTTGTCCAAATAACAGCAAAAGCAGTTATTAGGGGGAAACTCATAGCAATACAGGCGTATGTCAGGAAAGAGGAAAATGACAAAATCAACAGTTTACAAGAACATCTTAAGGAGCTGGAAAACAACAACAAAGAAACACAAACACATCCAGAAGAAAAGAAATTATAAAAACCAGGTCAGAAATAAACAACACAGAAACAAAGAAAACAATACAAAAAAATCAATGAAACCAAGAGTTGTTATTTTTTTTCCAAAAGCAATGGGTTTTATTATACAAGCATGCAGGGACTCTCCCAGAGAATGAGAGAGCCTTGAACCAGATTTAACAAGCCTTTATATAGCTTCCAGTAGGGTGGTCTATTTCAGGGAGTACATGACACTTGACATTTACTCAGTTACATTTTTGCAAGAGTTGTTTTTTGAAAGAAAAAAAACGAAATAGAAAAATCACTGGCAAGACTCACAAAAAAGGGAGAAATACCCAAATAAATAGGATCACAAATGAAAGGGGAGAGATTACAACAGAGCCCAAAGAAATCCAAGACATCATAAGGGCATACTATGAGTATGAACAACTGTACTCAGTTAGGTTAGAGAACCATGAAGAAACTGACAGATTTCTGGAAAAATATTATTATCTGAGTCTGGATAAGGAGGATGTAGAAAGCCTAAACAGTCCAATCACATATGAGGAAATTGAAAAAAAGTCATTAAGAAACTCCCCTAGAACAAAAGTCCAGGTTCAGATGGTTTTACGGGTGAATTCTATCAAACATTTCGAGAAGAATTACAACCACTGATCCTCAAGCTCTTTCAAAAGAGTGGAAAAACAGGAATCTTTCCTAACTCCTTTGATGAGGTAAATATCACACTCATTTCAAACGATGGCAATGACACTTCGAAGAAAGAAAACTAGACACTAATCTCACTAATGAACATAGATGCAAAAATCTTTAACAAAATATTAGCAAATGGAATCCAATAATACATAAAAAAGACTATACACTATGACCAGGGATGCAAGAATGGTTCAACATATGCAAATTAATCAACATCATACATTACATCAATAAGAAGGAACAAAAATCACGTGATCATATAATGGATACAGAGAAGGCATTTGACAAAATTCAACACCCATTCATGCTAAATCCACTCAGCAAAATATGAATGAGAACAAGAAGTGCTGGCAGGGATGTGGAGAGAAAGAAATTATTGTTCAATGCTGGTGGGAATGCCATTTAGTAAAACCTTTATGAAAAGTGATATGGAGATTCCTCCCAAAACTGGAAATTGAGTTCCCATACTATACCACTATACTCCCATACTATACCACTATACTCCCAGCTATATCACTCCTAGGAATATACCCTAGGCACACAAAAGTACAATACAAAAATCCCTTCATCACGCCTATATTCATTGCAGCACTATTTACATTAGTCAGACTCTGGAAACAATCAAGATGTCTTTCAACAGATGAATGACTGAAGAAACTGTGATACATATACAGAATGGAATATTGTGCAGCCATCAGGAAAGATGAAGTTATGAAATTTACCTATACATGGATGCACATGGAATCTATTATGCTGTGTGAAATAGTCAGAGAAAAAGAGAAAGATGGATAATGGTCTCACTCATCTATGGGTTTTAAGACAATGAAAGACATTTCTCAACAATTTTCAGAGACAAAAGAGGATAGGGTTGGACGTTACAGCTGACCTCATGAACCTCACCACAAAGAGTGATGAGTTTAGTTAGAGAAACAACTACACTGTGAACTATCCTAACAATGAAAATATATAAGAGAAATAGAAAGCCTGTCTAGAGTACAGACAGGGGAGGGAGAGGGATGAGGGAGATTTGGGACATTAGTGATGGGAATGCTGCACTGGTGAAGGGGGTGTTCTTTACATGACTGAAACGAAACTGCAACCTTATTTGTAATCAAGGTGTTTAAATAAAGATATTAATAAAAAACTGCTTGAATTCAATCCAAGGGAATGAAGAGAACTTATGACTTTGGGATAGAATAATTTCATAAATTTTACTGGAAATAATAATACTCATATATTCTTAAACTAGCATAAAATTTCTACTGGCAAAGAATAAGCTTTTACAATAAGTAAAATCAGTGACCATTTTCACCTATAAAAATAAGCATTTCCTGAGGGTGGGAGTTGGACAACATCTTGAGGTCTCAGGGATAAATTCTTGCTTAAGAATCACTACTTGAAGTGTGTGTGTGTGAGTGTGTGTGTGTGTGTGTGTGTGCGCACACGTGTGTGAGGGTAAGTGCAAGAAGAAGGTTTAGGATGTCATATGAATGATGTTGTATGCCATTTCTAAGTCTGCCATGTGAAAGGAAAATTCTTTCACTGTGCTACCTCTCTGAACACTACTAAGAACTTAAAATACTTTTACTACTAAAATGAAGGGTATATGAGTTGGTCTCTTAATTTAGCTGTTTAACTTTCACATAAACTCAAGTTTCACTCTCAACAATACTTTTAAAACCTGTAGACTCATTATAAGCCCTAAAATTTAAACTAAGTTCTCTTCACACCTCAATCTCCACAATGTATTCAAAGACCCTTCCTAATAAAAAACTAGCAATGAGAAAACTTTTCTCTAGATCCATAAGATAAATCTAGTAAAATCATTAAAGGTTAAGGGATCCACAACCTTTACATTCTGGATTTTTTTTTTCACTGCAGTCAGTGAGAGGTAAAAGTTAAAGCTGAAACAGGGGCCGGGCGGTGGCGCTGGAGGTAAGGTGCCTGCCTTGCCTGCGCTAGCCTAAGATGGATCGCGGTTCTATCCCCCGGTTCCCCATATGGTCCCCCGTGCCTGCCAGGAGCGACTTCTGAGCGAATAGCCAGAAGTAACCCCTGAGCATCACCGGGTGAGGCCCAAAAACCAAAAAAATAAATAAATAAAAAAGTTAAAGCTGAAACACCTGAACCAAGTGAACCTTGACACAGTTCTATAATCTAAAGCCAATCACAACTGAAGATAAGCAGTGAGTTCAGGCTTTTAGATGTGGCACTCCTAGTTATGTATTCTCTGGCTGAATTAGAATCAAATAAATAAACATTTCAGGACTTTTATTTTCTTACAACATAGATCTCAGAAGAACTTAAACCATTAAATTAGATACTTTTTGGAATAGATAGCTCATACACAGTCAAATTGATAGGGTAATAGGGAATGATTCAAAAAAGCATCTTTAATGATATTTACTCTTTTTACAGACAGTTATAAAATTGATTAGTTGTTATTTTCCAGTATTCAGAAGCTGAACCTCCTTGTTTTCTGCTGAAAACTAAACACATTTCTGTGTTTCTAAACATTTCTAAACACAGAAATGATAATACAATGGATAATGACACTTCAGATAATCTGTAAGAAAGCTGATCTCCCTTTATAAGGCTCTGTAGCCATAGAATAAAAGAAAGGTTATTGGGAGAAAAACTTTTAAATTATCCATTGGACTTTTATAAAGTATGCATATCCTGAAATTCCATATACGTACTTCCTTGCCAACACCCATACTAGAATAATAATTCAGCATTCTAGTGATCAATAACAGAATTATTCTGGTGATATCACTATTGCAATTAATTAAATATTATAAGGGAAAAATACCATTTTAAAACTATTTCCTGGACCTACCTCCACAGATATATTTAAAGTCCTTTCAATAAAAAAAAGTGTAAGAGTAGCCATTATATTCTTTCAGTTCACAGGATTTTGTTTTCCTGAAAGCCACGGAAAATAAGCACAGTCAAATGACATCATAAACACCTGTACTTGAATTTAAAAAATTCTGTCTCTCTCTCTCTCTCTCTCTATATATATATATATATATATATTTGAATTTAAAAAATTCTGTCTCTCTCTCTCTCTATATATATATATATACATATATATATATAATGGAATGGATTTGGAGGTATATTAAGAATTATCTCTCTAATTTCAAAGGGTTAACTTTCAATATTCACACCCATTGCTGTCTCAGGAATTAAAAAGATATTAAATAGAAGATCCTGTTACCTTCAGTAAGTTGTAAAATCAAACATAAATATAACACTAGGGTCAGAGTGGTAGCACAGCTGTTGGGTGTTTGCCTCTCAGATGGCTGGCCCAGGATGGATGCAGGTTCGATCCCCAGCATCCCATGTAGTGTCCCTGTCCCACCCCACCCCACCCCCGCCCTGAGCCAGGAGCAATTTCTGAGCACAGAGTCAGGTGTAACTCCTGAGAGCCACCGGGTGTGGCCAAAAAAACAAAAGCAAAAACATTGCACTAAATCATAAATTAATGCTAAGGAGACCAAAACAGAACACTTTAACAAATTTTCAAAATTTTGAGTTCAAAATAGATTATGATTATGATATACAATCCTTTGCTTTGCTGGTATACTAATCATATATCCAGGGACCTAAACAGCATTACCCATATGTTTCTAAATGTATTACTTATATAGTTTCTAAGCATCCTGGCTTTACAGGAATGACTAGAGTTAAATACCTTCTCTAATCCCTTTTATTCCAGAGTCTCAGAGCTGTTTCATTTATACTTCCCAACTCTGACTCCATAGAGGTAGGTACTCTCCTAGAGCTAGATCCAGATTGATGAATTTTCTTCTTTGCCGAAGGGGATTTTTTTAAAGATAATATCTCCAAGGCATAAAGTTAGCTATGATGCACTGAATTACTCTATCCAGTTACACTGTAAATCCTTAGAAGCAAAATTTAAGTTCAGGAAGCAAGTGACCTCTTAATTTGGAGGTTTGGATTCAGTACAGAAAAATGACACAAAAAAGGAACATAACTCCAGATATATGGAGGTACACTTAAGAGATCATTCCATTGCTTCCCAGTCTTAGAAACTCTAGTGCAATTTAATAAAAGTATTTTTGTCTCATAATAGAAGTTTCTTATACAATTTACCCTGCATGTTTTTAATCATCACAATCAAGGGATTTCTCATACATTCAATAAGGCTAAATTTTTTTTTTTTTGGTTTTTGGGTCACACCCGGCAGTGCTCAGGGGTTACTCCTGGCTCCATGCTCAGAAATTGCTCCTGGCAGGCACGGGGGAACATATGGGGCACCGGGATTCGAACCGATGACCTTTTGCATGAAAGGCAAACGCCTTACCTCCATGCTATCTCCCGGGCCCCAATAAGGTTAAACTTTTATGAGATGTTACCATGCCCTACAGTGTTTGCTAACTAGAATTATCTCTAGTTTAGTTCACAATTTTCTAATAATATCACTTATGAAATAGGATATAATTCATTTATGCTAGAGATCAGCTTAAAAAGGGGGAGGAATAACACAATACTGGGGCATTTGCCTTGCACATAGGTGACCTGGTTACAGCCTGGATCAATCTCTGGCATCCCATATAGGCCCCTGAGCTGCCAGGAGCGATTTCTGAGAACAGAGCCATGAGTAACCCCTAAATGCTTCCAGGTGTGGTGACCTCAAAAAAAAAAAAGACACAGAGAAAGATCAACTTTCTCCTTTATTTGAATATTTCTAATTCATTTCAGAGTAATTTTAAACTATATTAAGGCTCTTATTTTAAACATATTTAATTGTTTATGATTTTTATCTTAATTTAATCTAGTTCATGTATACTTTGTTTATAAATCATGGAAGTGGCCCTGACTTATTGTCACTGTGTACCATAAATATTACTGTTATTGTGAAAGTTTTGTAATTCACTTTTGTCACAATAAAATTATTAAAAAATAACACACTGTTCTTTACCTAAGCAAATATTTAACTGCAAAAATTTATATTAATGTTGTCCACCAGAATCTATTTATAAAATGTGTTCCTATTAGAAAAAAAATTCATTCATCTTTTGCTTAGATAAATTTTCTATTTCCTTATTTATAAACTAAACCACATGTCAAAAATATTAAGTAATTTTACAACTAACCTGTCAGTAATTTTCTCATCTCTGCATTCGTTTCTGCAGTATCAACACCTTTGACCAACCTTGATTATTAACTGGCAGAATTTTTAAAAACACTGGCTAAACTCTTGGCTGCAATAAAGGCAAACACATCTCTGGTTCTTCTGTCCTCTCTGATTAGACTTTGAAAGAGGAGCAAACACTCTGGCCTTAGGTGTGTTTTGTACCTGACCAAGTTTTTTTGCCTCTTGGGATCTGACCCAGTATTTAACATACTGGATCATTATTGTCTAACACAACCACTAATTATTTTTCTTTTTAAATACATTTTTAATTGAATCACCATGAGATACCATTACAAAGTTTTCATGATTATGTTTCAGTATACAATATCCAACACCTGTCCCTTTATCACCAGTTTACATTTCCCAGCACTAATGAGCCCAGTTAACTTCTCACCTTTCCTATCTTTCCCCTTGTCTGCTTTGATAGCTTGATAGTATATTTTGCTACTCTCTCTGTGTAGTCCCCCCCTCACTCACACACACATATACACACACATACATCCATTTCTTTTTTTATACATTTTAAATATTGTAGTTTGCAATATGATTACTGAACAGATATCAGACACAACACCTTTTAGAGAGGGCATGAGAAAATGAAAGAACACCCTATCCTCATGGATGGGAAGAATTATCATAATTAAAATGGTAATGCTCTCCAAAGCAGTGTACAGATTCAATGCAGCTCCTATAAATAAACCCATGACATTTTTATAAGAAATATATCAAACACATCTGAAATTCATATGGAACAATAAGCAGCTACAAATAGCTAAAAATTCCTGGGGAAAAAAAAAGATGAGGGACATCTCATTTCTCAACTTCAAACTGTACCACAAAGTGGTCTTAATAAAAGTATATTGTAATATAATAATAAAAAAACTTTCAGACCAGTGGAATAGAATTGAATATTCTGAGACAGACCCCCAGGTATAAAATAATTTGATTTTTTTTGAGAAAGGAGCAAAAAGTATGTGAAAATTATCAGGGAAAGACTTCAACAAGTGATATTGGGAAATATAGTCAGCTACATGCAAGAAACTTAACACATCTCGACAACAAGCACAAATGTCAAATTACAGTGATTTAAGAACCTTGATAGCAGACCTGAAACCATAAGGTACATACAAGAAAACATAGGCAGAACTTTCCATGACATTGAAGTTAAAGTTATCTTCAAGGATGAAACACCATTGACCAAACAAGCCAAAGCAACATATAAACAAATGTTACTATATTATTACATTTAATGCTACTGTATTAAAGTTTCAGCACCTCTGGAGTAATAAGAACTAGAATGCTGGGGGCCGGGCGGTGGCGCTGGAGATAAGGTGCCTGCGCTAACCTAGGACGGACCACGGTTCGATCCCCTGGTTCCCCATATGGTCCCCCGTGCCTTCCAGGAGCGATTTCTGAGTGAATAGCCAGGAGTAACACCTGAGCGTCACCAGGTGTGGCCCAAAAACAAAAAACAAAACAAAACAAAAAAGAACTAGAATGCAAAGAACATATAGTGAATGTAAGAAGTTATTTATTCAATATCCATATGACAAGGGGTTAATATCTAAGATATATAAGGAACTAGTATAGTTAAAAAGTATCTTCTAGCCCCACTAAAAAATGGAGAGTGAAATGAACAGAAATTTCCTCAAAGAAGAAATAGATAGCACATCACAAATGGCTTCACATAATAGTCATTAGAAAGATAAAAATAAAATAAATAATGTGATAGTATATCACAACACAGACTGGTACACATCAAAAAAGAACAAGTACAACCAGGGCTCGCACAGATGTGGGGAGAAGGTACTTTCATTCACTGATTGTGGTAATAAAAATTGATCCAGCCTTTGAGGAAGACAATCCCTGGTCTTGACTTCTTTACTGTCCTACATCTAAAAGTGAATCCTTATCTAAGGACAATTGTCAAAAACTGACACTGGCAATTAGTACTCTTGAATTAATTAGCACCTTCATTCCCATCTCTAAACAAGATACAAATAGAAAATAACTGTGTTTTATCATTACATCACCATCTTGTTATATCTGTAAATGGTTCTTTTTATACCTCTATCTACAATGTCAGTTGTGAATTGCAATTTGTTCTTTGTGTGGTTTACAACTTTTCTGTTTTGCTTATAACAATATTTGATCTCCTCCTGACATCTCAATTTATTCTTTCATAAAGAATGGCATGTCTTCTAATCTGGCCAAGACTTTGCCTTGAAAGTTCATCTACATCCCTTCTCACTGCTTTTTTTCCAGACAATTTGTTTTTAAAAGTGCCTAACTAGGGATCTGGAGCAACAGTTCAGTGAGTCGGGTGTTTATCTTGCATGGAGACCACTCAGTTCTATCTCCAGTATCTTATATGTTTCCCTAGGCACCTACAGGAACAATGTCTGAATGCAGAGCCAGAAAAAAAATCCCTGAGCATAGCCAGGTGTAGCTTAAAATCAAAAGCCTCGATTTACTGTCAGCTTTCCTTCTAGACAACAGTATGGAACAGCAAAAAGAAATCAGAGAAGAGTGACAGGAAAGGAGCACCTGGAGCCAAAGCTGTGATTTATGATAAAGACCTCAGATTATACTCACTGTAAAACAGGAAATGACTGCGCAGTGCTGAGGAGAAGCAATGTGATCAAACTCAGGTTTTGACAAGGTAAGTCTGGCATTGAAATGAGACAAGGGTTGGCAGGGCTTCTGGTTTAGTTTGGTACAATGAAGACGATGAAAGATGACAAAGGTTTCGATCAGCATGAGAACAATGAAAAGTGGCTGCTCAGTGGACATATACTGAAAATCCAATCATAGATGTACTTGTGTTATAGGAGAATGATCCTGGCATGAACAAGATTCTAGGATGTTCATCTAGAAATTAGACCAAAGGAATTCTCATCATCTGAGAGTGAAAATGGAATCAGAAGAAATCTTTGGGGAAAAGTATATGCTTAACTTTTTATAAAGTGCTATTTGAAATATGGTATTATTAGATAGCCAAGGAAACACAGCAGACCCTTAGAAAAAACACCCTTAAAAACACCTTTCTTTTCACCCCTTAATTCCTACCTCTTCTAAGTACCCCCTAAGTCCCAATTAAAATTTCTCTAGGGAAACTTTGCTTGAACCTACCTGCTTTTGTTCATGCTTGTTTCCAGCTATAGTAGTGTTCCACAGAGAGAAAGAAAATATACGTGTAACAACAAAGTCAAAATATATTTCACTGTTGATCTGATTCTCATAAGAAGACATAGGACACAGTGTATTTCATAGAGCTACAGACTTTTTAGGAACTTGAAGCAGAATCTACATTAACTTCTTTTATACTCGAGGAAACTGTAACACAGGCAGGATAAATGACTTTGAAAAGGTCACTTTCATCTACTTATTACAGAGCTATAGTTGAAATGCAGGGATCCTGAAAGCTATTAGGTATGTGGTCTCGAGTGAGTTCTGTTTTGCTATTATTTATGCTACAGCATTCATTTCCTATTTACATATTTTATTTTAAAGTAAGGTTAAGTTTCAGACAGCCTCGTCATAGCTCCCCTACCCATAGCCACATTTTTTTTCTTTTTCTTACTTTCTAAATTATATGCCTTTCAGTCGTCTAGTTAGATTCATAATGAACAAAACTATGGATTCTGAAATGCCAAGGAGATAAATGATTTACCCAAATAAGGTGGTCTGAAATTTACATCAGAGAAAATATAACTTTTAGCTTTTCAAGACATTTAAATGAGTAGAGTTGGACTATATAGAAAACATGACATTACAATAGTTCCAAAAATTATTTATGGAGAAAGTGCCAAATGATCATAATTTAGCAGAGAGGAACCATTTTACATTTTAAAGCAGTACATTCTTTTCTTGCAGGTTTTGTTATAATCTCAGAATAAAAAGTCCAGGTTCATTGAGAACCAATGAGATTACATTTCAGTGAGGTAGGTGTGACTAAATAATTTTCATCATAACCTATAGATAAAAAATAGATTAGCAGTTTATTTGTAATTTTTTAGTTTGTAGTTTTCATACCTTTTTCAGAAATCCTCTTTAGGGTATGTAATTGATTTGATTTACAAAGAATACACTAGATTTATTAGAATGGTAACTTCTTCTATTTAATTTTGAAAGTATAGAAATAGCCTAGATTTCTCGAAGGAACTTAAATAGTCAGTTGCACAATACACTTTAAATAGAATTAGAATTTATTTTGGAACTTCCTTTTCAACCATGTTCTCTAATTACATTAATGAGCTAAATAGGGATTAATGGAGATTATAGCAAATCAGTGTGCGAAATTATTGAAGCTGTGTTTCTAAGCACTTCTGCCTTGCCTCTCAGCTTTTCAATCTTCGATCATGTTTTTTTTTTCTTTTCATACAACACACTTAACATGCAACTCACTCACCCTGTAGAGTTGTTGCTCATTCTTTTTACCTACTCTGCACACCCTAAATCCCAAGACTCCATCCTAAAATCAATGAATTTTACAAATTGTCCTTTTAAGCACAGGAAGGTGATTTATTGAAAATTTAATGTAGGCAGATAATCTACTGAGGAATTAATCTATGTTTTATTCCTAAGTTGTTAATTAGGAAAATAGAGAAGAAACTGTCTCACCTCCAAAACTGCCATGAAAAATTATTCCCAAGTTTTAAAATCTGCTTACATCATACTTCAAGGTCTTTTAAGAGAAAGAAAGAATTTTGTTGGCTAACATGGACTAAAAGCCACATATTTAATAATTCTGGGTTTCAATGTTCAAGCTATATAATTATGAATTGAGTTACGTAGTAAGTTTCAGTCTATAGTAATAAAGCCTGCCTAGACATAGGGGTAATTTGGGGTACTATTATGTAAGTACCATCAAGTTATGTTTATCTACACAGGCATTATAACACGGTCCCTTGCCACAGTAAATGATCAAACTGACAGTTCTACATATGCAAGCCTTTTGGAAAATGTTGGTACTTAAGCTGAATTTAATTAAATTCATGTGATAATTAACAGTAAGAACGTTGTTGCCTTTACAAATAATTTCAAAGATTGTTACCTATTACACATAACAAGCTCATAAATAACACAAAGTTCTTTGATGAAGTAAGATGGATCGACATCCATTTAATTATGCAAAATCTATATATTTACGTGTTCTATTTTCTACTTGTATCTAAAATTGGTTCTTTAAATTAAAAGTCATATAACAATAGGGGCCCGGGAGATAGCATGGAGGTAAGACGTTTGCCTTTCATGCAAAAGGTCATCGGTTCGAATCCCGGTGCCCCATATGGTCCCCCGTGCCTGCCAGGAGCAATTTCTGAGCATGGAGTCATGAGTAACCCCTGAGCACTGCCAGGTGTGACCCAAAAACCAAAAAAAAAATAGTAATATAACAATGACATGAAATTTTTGAGATAAGAGCTAAAATCTTACTTCTTGTCATAAGGAGAAAATATAAAAACATGGTCAATGAAAAGATAAAAAAGCAAAGTTCAAGGGCTTGAACAATTGCATAGTAGGTCGGGTGCTGACCTTATATATGGTCAACTAGGGTTCTATCCCCAACAGTCCATATAGTTCTCTGAGAACAGAGCCAGGAATAACCCCCCTATGCCCCACCAAGTATGCCGCCCCTAAAAGAAGAAAAATTCATTTTGTTCTAATTCACATAACGAACAAGTAAGCCACCTTCAAAGTGGATGCTAAAGGGCTGGATAATAGAAACACACAGAAGCCATTCTTGGAGAAATTTTAATTATGTTCCATTACACTTTTTACAGATGTTTTTCTTTTATTTTTTGAACTCTAAAATTATTTTTTCTCAAAGCTTCCAGATCAAAGATTAAAGTAAGTTCCGGTGAGATAAGCACAGAGCACATGTGCATTAAGATGAAGGTTAGAAAAGATGTTTCTGATCAACCTTAATGATAAGACATCCTTGGAAACCTTTGGTCAGTAGTTATCAGATCAAAAGATTATATAGCTCCTTGAGATCAAGACATGCACCTTTGCTCTTTCCCTGAAAACACTATGAGTTTTCAAACATAATAAAAGCCAGTAAAATATATTATATTGAATTGACTTACAGTGAAAATGAGCTGACTTGACTTAAAATGAAAATAAGCTGATGGTAGGAATCTTCAGCATTTTTCTCTGTAGCCTAGCTAGTGTTCTGCTTGGAGAGTAATACTGCCCCCAGAGGAAAAGACTGTATTAACATAAATTCTACACTTAGAACCTCAAACTAAAAACTCTTCTGATGCACAAACATGTTTCTGAATTAAGCAATTTTCATTAGCAAAGGAGAAATTTTAAACATCTATTAAATAATGTATGGTTGAAAATGCCCTTTTGAAGCATATTAAGGATTATAATTTACCTTATCCTTTATACAAAATAGGTTCAACGTGGGATTTTTGTTGTTTTGTTATACTTGCTTTGTTCATTTGTTTATTTCTGGGCCACACTTGGAGATGCTCAAGGCTTACCCTGAGTCTAGACACAAGGATCTTTCCTAGAAGAGTTGGGTGGAATCACTTGTGATGCCAGAGTTAGGAACCAAGTCAGATATATTTAAATAGCACCTTACTGGCTATACTATTTCTCCAAATACTTTAGGTTTTTTTTTTTTTTTTTTTTTTGGAAAGAAACACAAATCTTAAGATACCATGATATAAGAACAGTATATGACATTAGAGGATACGTCAAATATTTTGTGGCCTATAGATATAAGGTACAAGTTATAGTATGTTCAAAAAGGTCACAACGAGGCACATTAAAATAAATCTGAGCCAGGGATTTAGCTCAATTGATGGAGTACATGCCGTACACAGTGTAAAGCATATGCACCTAGGATTGATCCCTAAAATTGCTTGCCTTCTTAAGCACTACCAGGGGTAGTCCTAGAGGACCCAGAAATCCTACTAGAAGTATGCTATGATGGAGATGGTATCACTGAAGTATCCTAATAAACCTTGTAGTATGATTTTCTATTGAAGCCTCAATTTTAATTTCCAGCTATAAAATAAAACATCGCTTTCTCACACATACAACTTAAAACTCAAGATTTTTATTTAGAATACATGTGTGCTGAAGAGTTGGGCAGATAATATGAAGATTGAAGCACATTGGGGGGGGGGGCACACCCAGTGATGCACAGGACTTACTCCTAGCTATGAGCTCAGAAATCGCTGCTGGCTTGGGGGACCATATGGGACGCTGGGGAATTGAACTGTGGTCCATCCTAGGCTAGCACTGGAAGGCAGATACCTTACTGCTCCATGCCACAGTTCCAGCTCATGAAGTGCATGTTTTTGTATGTGGTCAAACTAATTTAATCCCTGGTACCACTGATCACTTGAGAATTGCTGTATGAAGCCCTGAAGTTCCCAAGCTCTGATAGGATGGTTCAAGTTAATTTGTGTCACCACAGGCACAAGGAATTATCACATTATTCAGTTTTCACATTAACTCACTTGTCTAATTGGCCAACTAACATGAGAAGTCCCTAAGCCTTTGAACACCACTGGAAGTACCCCTCTAAAATGTGTGTGTGTGTGTGTGTGCATGTGTGTGTTGTGTATGTGATGCTTTGAGAAAGCAAGGGCACATTCAAGGCAACATAATAAACTATATGAGCTATAATAACATTTTTTTCCAAAAGATGTCATTTAGTAGGTAGTTTTCTGAAAGACCTGAATCAGTTCCTATTAGAGGAAATATTGAATTTCATTACCTTACCTATTCCATTCTGTATCACAAATTCCATTACCCACTTTTCATAAAATACTAGTGGATAGGTTACATAGTAAAAATCAATGAGGAAACATGCCATGTATCTTAAAATATTTGACCTATGGCATATAATAACCCCTGCTATATTTGTCCATATAAATTTTCAATGACTACTGTAACCATACAATATGAGTAGAATATGAAACAAAGCCTTGTATCTAATTATGAAGCCAACATTTACACATGATATATGCAAAGATCTGTGCAAGATGGGCATATTTTCAAGTTTGTGTTGAAGAACATATTGGCAATGTGTGGGAATTCACATTGTAAAAACTCAGGCAATGGGCTGGAGAAATAGCACAGTGGTAGGGTATTTGGCTTTCTCGCAGCAGATTCAGGACAGATGGTAGTTTAAATCCCAGCATCCCATTTGTACCCCAGGCCCGCCAGGAGCGATTTCTGAGCACAGAGCTAGGAGTAACCTCTGAGCACCACCGTTTGTGATCCCCCCAAAAACAACTAAAACAAGGACAGAATAATAGTACAGCAGGAAGGGGACTTTCCTTGCACATAGAGGGCACAGGTTAATTTCTATGCACCCTGGGTGTACCATCAGAACTGATCCCTAAGGACAGAGTCAGGAGTAAAATCTGAACAGTGTGCTTGGTGTGGCACAACTCCCTAAATTAGAACCAAAAGAAATAAACTATATGGGCAAGATTTATCCAGATGAATGTAGACCTTGAAGACAACCTTTACAGAGCTATTGAATTCTGACCCATTTATCACAAAGCCTATCTTTATTCAAGTACCATACAATTTTTGTGACTATAGCTTTATAATACAATTACAATTTAGCTAATGAGATACCTCATGCCTTTCTTGCTTTTCAGTATGGCTTTGAATATGTGTGCCTCTTCTGATTCCAATAACTATTCAAATCACTGTTCCCTTTTAATCAAATAAAAAACTTAAAAACCTATTTATTGAATTTAGTCATCACAACTGATATTTGAAGCCCCTAATAATTCATTCTAATTCTGTTAAGAGACAGAGCCTTCAAAAACACAATAAATGTAAAATGAGATCATAAGGATGCAGTCCTAATATAACAAGGTTGATGTCCTTATAAAAGACAAAGAGTTATGGAGAGTTACCTTGCAAAGAAAAAGATCATGTGAGGACACAGCAAGAAGCAGCTATCTTCAAGATAAGGATTAAAGCTTAAGAAGAAATTAAACCTTACTCATCTTGATCTCACAGATCATCATTTATTTATGATATTTGTCGTGGGATCCCTGGAAAACTAATACACAGTAATTTTTGAACACTCATCTTCATTTACTCTGAACCTCTATGTGCAGGAATTAAAACATTTTGGTTTTAAAAATTCTCTTGGGGCCTGGGAGATAGCATGGAGGTAAGGCGTTTGCCTTTCATGCAAAAGGTCATCGGTTTGAATCCCGGTGCCCCATATGGTCCCCTGTGCCTGCCAGGAGCAATTTCTGAGCATGGAGCCTTGATTAACCCCTGAGCACTGCCGGGTATGCTTAAATGTGCGAATACAATGGTGGGAAATGTGATATGCTTAAATTATCTAAAAAAGATTTTATCTACTGCCAAATAGAAAATTAAAAATCACTTTCAGGATACTAAAGAAAGAAAAAATAATAATAGAGTTTGATTTGTGAATCAGAAAACCATAATTTTGAATCCTGACTCCCTAATTAATGACAATCTAGATTGTTCTTACCAATCTATCATATCATTTTATCAGTTTCATCTTTTTAAACATTAGAAAATAATAGCATGAATTCCAGTATTATTGAAATCCAAATAAAACTGCTAAGCACTAATTTCTGATGACACTTGCTAAATAAATGTTAGCTATTTTGACAATTCTAAGTAGTACAGTCAAGAAGGGAATGAATTAGGGAATAATAAATTTAAAAAGAGGGACAATAATATGAAAGAAGCAACACACGATGCTGTGTGTGTGTGTGTGTGTGTGTGTGTGTGTGTGTGATCCTTCTCATGAGCTAGGAGAAGCACTTGCACATGACCAGGTGTAGTTCAAGCAACACTTCCACACTCACTCAATCCCCACCACTCCCCCAAATGTTAGCAAGTTAACAGGGGCCACACTCAGTGGTGTTCAGGGTTTACTCCTGGCTCTTTATTAAGGAAATACTCCTGGTGGTGCTCAGGGGAGCATATGAAATGATGGTGATCAAACTTAGGCAGGCTGCATGTGAACTGAATAGCCTTCTCACTGTACTACTTCCCCAAACTCCTATGTTTGTTCTACCTTTTCATATGTGACTGTCATTCACTTTAACACTAGGACTCAAAATCCCACAAATGGTTATATACAGTGAGCAAAACTGAGTATAACTTTGATAAACTTTATTTGCATTTAATTCATGACAAAAGGACTTCTTTTATATTTAACTTTCTAGTTTTTGTGTCAAACTCCGCTGAGCTAAGGACTTACTCATGACAGTGATAAGGTTTATATGCAGTACTGAAGAGCCAATCATAGCCAGAAATGTTCAAAAGAATCATTTTAACCTATCTCTCTCTTCAGCTCAAGATTTCAAATTTAGTATCACCATGGATGTCCCACAGAGAAAGAACACTTATCTATATAAAGCCCTTGGTTCTGTCTCCATTAAGGCAAAAATGAAAACTAGAAAAGGATGTTCTCATCATTACATCATCCTATGACTACTACATTACCAATGTTAATAGCATCTCATTTCATTCACTCTCAAGAGACACTATACACTACTGTATATTATGCAAATATTAATACATTTTACATTTTAAAATATTGTACACTTTAGGGCCAGAGAATTTCTGCAGCAGGAGGGCATTTGCCTTCCATTAAGCTGACTCAGGACAGAACTCAGTTCAATCCTCAGCATCACATATGGTCCCCCAAGCCAGAAGCGATTTCTGAATGCATAGTCAGGAGTAATCCCTGAACATCACTGGGTGTAGCCCAAAAAACAACAAAAATAATTGCACATTTTAGAATTTCTGTCACAATATCTTTAAGTTTATGTTTATAAAAAGAATAATAAAAGAAAATACTTGTTATTAAATTAAATCACTACAGTCTTCAGTGAAGTTAAAGTCATGTGTGGGGGGCCCAGAGAGATAGCACAGCGGTGTGTTTGCCTTGCAAGCTGCTGATCCAGGACCAAAGGTGGTTGGTTCGAATCCCGGTGTCCCATATGGTCCCCCGTGCCTGCCAGGAGCTATTTCTGAGCAGATAGCCAGGAGTAACCCCTGAGCACTGTTGGGTGTGACCCAAAAACCAAAAAAAAAAAAGTCATGTGTGGGGAGATACAATGATGGAGAAATAATTATATAATTAAGTTCTCATTATATATGTTTAATAAAAATAAAATATACTTGATATTCTCTATTTTGATACTAATTATATTTATTCAATTAATAGAAAATAATTTATGAAAAAGATTTTATGGAGCACTTAGAATTACTATTAAGTAGATGTTCAGAAATAATAATTAACAATAAAAGCTGATTTCAACATGATTTCTACTGTATGAATTTTCTATGTAAAGAATCACTTTAATGCTTACTACTAAGTTTCAATAATAATAAAAATAAATATAAAAATATAAATAAATAAAAATATAATTACAAAATAAAAATAAATAATAAAATTATAATTTAATAATAATAATAAAGCACATTGGAGAATTTCAAAAAGCTGATCAAATGCTTAGTATGCAAGTTCAATGCCCAGTACAACATGGTTCAAGAATTCTACCAAGCATGCTTGTCCCACCATCATGGTGTGAGAAATGATCCCTAAGCAGTGCCAGCTATGGTTCACAATGAATAAAATTTTTCTATAGTCCATTTTCAACATTGAGTACTTTTTAGTCATCTAATTTTGAAATGTACGTATACATGGACATCTTTAAGTAATGGTTATATTATGCAAAGAGCCCAAACAAATGCATATTAAATTAAGCCTCAGAAAATAGCAAATGGCTAGGCTTGATCTTTCACTTAGGATTTGAAAGTAACATTATTAATTATTAAAAAAATGGAAGAATAAATAAATAGACACTTTCTCAAAGAAGAAATACAGGTCAAAAGGCATATAAAAAAGAGCTCCACATCACTAATCATGATGGAGAAGCAAATCAAAATAACAATGAGATAGCATCTCACACCATAGTCTGGCACACAACACAGAACAAAAAAATATCTAGTTTTGGCATGAATTCATGGAAAAAAGGGACTCATTCACTACTGGTGTGAATACAGACTGATCCAGCCTTTTTGGATAATAGGGAAACCTTCCTTAAAAATCTAGAAATTGAGCTTCCATATGCACCAACAATACTACTCCTAGGGCTATACCTCAGTTACATAAAAATGCAATGCAAAAATGTACACTGTACTCCTATGATCATCGCAGCACAAATTACAATAGCCAGAAATCAAAACAACCCAGGTGTTTGACAACAAAAGAGTGACTAAATAAACTGTAATATATCTACACACTAAAATATTATGAAGCCATTAGGAAAAATGAAGCCAGAAGTTTACTTATACATGGATAGATATGGTGATTATTATGCTGAATGAAATAAGTCAAGAGAGAGACATATTGAGAAAGTTACAACAAGAAAGTGTATGGTAATACTATCCATACACAATAGAAATAAAGGTAAAGAGAGGCCCAACTCAGGGTAAGAAGCTCTAAACAGAGTAGTGATTGAAGTTAGAACCACTATGATAATCAGAGCTGATCACTCTAGATAGAAACTTGGTGCTGAAAAGAAAGAGACATTCAAGAGTGACATGCAAGGCACCATTCCATTAATAGTGCAAACTACAGTGTCAATATGGAATGAGAGAGCTTCAGAGAGAAGGAGAGAAAGAGAGAGAGAAAGGGAGAGAGAGAAAGATAGAAAAAACCTGCCGTAAATATATGTGCATATGGGAGGCTAGGGGTGTGAATGGAAAAGGGAGATATTGGTGGCAGGAAGGGTGCATTCTATGACTGAAATACAACAATGAACAATTTGTAACCACAGTGCTTAAATAAAGCAATTAATAAAGACATTAATTACAACTAGAAGTACATATATTCCCATTGTTCTATAAATACCATTTTTATTATAGAAACTTAATTTTTCAAAATAAATAAGAAGACTATCAATGCTTTATTTTTCAAATCTTATGGAAAAGAGTAGTATATTAACAGCTACTCTAAATTCTATTGAGTTAATTACTTCTAATTGAAACATAAAGACAATTCTAATAAGAATAATTTGTATAATGCACACATAATTTGTAAAAATGCTTTTACATTTAGATAACTAGACATTTGGTATTTTTGGTACTACTTGAAGTGGGTAGTTTCTACATGAATGATTGCAAGAAGGAGTCTAAAACCATCAAAATGAATTTGTTATAGTCTCTTACATTGAAATCCATTCCTCAATTTTGTACTTTTAATGAGTATGTTTACTTCTATATTATTTTGTGTCAATTTGCATAAGCATTTGTAAGCTCTCTGACTTACACTCATTTTTTCATTATATAGTTCATATGTTAAAAAAAACTTGTGTCCAAAAGATAGTATGGTAAGAATGACCAAAGAAGATAGAGACAAGGGCCAGAAGAACTGGACTATGGTTGAAGTTTGTCATGTGGGTGAGAGCAATTAGGGCAGAGAAGGGAACACTCTGACAATGATAGTAGAAAATGATCACTTTGGACAAGAGCTTTGTGCTAAATGGAGGAAAAGTTGCATGTATAATACCCCCTCAGCAACAATATTGCAAACCACAGTTTATAAAACAAAAGTTTATAAAACAAAAGAAGGGTGTTTGCCATGCATGCAGAAGGATGATGGTTTGAATCCTGGAATCCTATATGGTACCCGAGTCTGCCAGTAGTAATTTCTGAGCGCAGAGCCAGGAGTAACCCTTGAGTGCTGCCTGGCGTGACCCAAAAACCAAAAATAACAGCAACAGCAATGACAACAACAATAAAACCAACAAAACAAAAGAAGGGCGATCTTCTCCACAGAGACAGGTTGAAAGGCAAAAGACAAGAGAAAAACTGGAGACACTGGTGGCAGAAAATGCACACTAGTGAAGGGATAGGTGTTGAACATTAATTGGTTAAAAGTCCGTTATGAACAACTTTCTAATCTTAGCTTATGATGATTCAATTAAAATAATTTATTAGAAAAAATCATGCTTCTTTGGGGTGGGACTGAAGAGATAGCACAGGGTAGGATGTTTGCCTTGCATACAGCTGACCTGGCATCCCATATGGTACCCTGAGCTTTCAGGAGCGATTTCTGAGCCCAAAGCTAGATATAACCCCTGAGCGCCACCAGGCGTGGCCCAAAAACAAAACACACAAACAAACAAAAAAAGAAGAAGAAAAACATGTTTTAAACATCACCTCCATTCTTATTAGAAAATCTTTTAAATAGTAGGAAATCATAGATCTCAGCTATATTCTGAAAGGATCTATTTACTTTCATGTAAGAAAAAAAAGTTTGCCAAATATATATTTAAATATATAATTTAAATAACCATAATTGGTCATGTTAATTTTTTGTTGGAAAAATAAAAACACATACAAGTTTCCAGACAAATTTTCCTCTGAAGAAGTACACAAGTATAACTTCTTGAAACATCCAGAGTAAACCGTTTAAAGTTTTCCATGTAAAATTATTATTATTATCAAATTACTATAAGTATTAAAATAATTACTTATCTTAACACAGTAAATTATAGCAATAAAGAACATGAAATTTGGGGCTGGAGAAATAGTACAGAGGCATTTTCCTTGCAAGCAGGGGACCCAAGACCTTTGCAACGCAAAGAACCACACAAAAAAGGCAACTACGTACTAGTGTTACATTTAGATAAGCTTTGAAAATTAGTAATTAGAGATATACAACTCTCAACCAAAAAAGCTGACCTATGAAAAAGAACTAAAATATTAAATTATTAAGTCACAAAGTCAACTGTACTACAAGCTTCTTTACAAGTGTACTTTAAATTGGCTGCTATCACTCCTGGAAGATTAGCCTAAATTTATACACTTGGATTTTTGCATGAGTAAAAGTTACTTTATTTTTCATGTGACCAATTTAAATTTATCAATGAACTCTTTTTTTAAATTAATGAAACTAACAAAACATTACATATAATTTATAGCAGTAGATTTACTAAACTTTATAAAATAACATAAATTGTGAACTAAATTATAAAACACATTAACTTTTTTATAATACATATGCATCATATAGAAAATCATTTTCTAAGTATGCATAAGTTTTACACAGTAAAAATAATTTGCATATTAATACATAGTTTGACAAGAATTAAAAACATTTTGCAAGTATACTATTTCATAATTAAAAGCCATTTACATTTCAATAACTGCACTTTAAATATATTTATAGCAAGTAATAAGGACATGCCAATGTAAGGTAGGTTTTTCTTGGCATTATTTTGCCATTGTAATGACTTAACAGTTAAATACAACTAATTTACCTTATACATATTATCTCAATCAGTATTTCTCAAAAGGAATTTGTCTAGATTTTTGGACTAGGTTTTGTACCTGTAATCTATGTTAAAAGATCAACACTTATAGTCAAAGTGTTAACTGATAATGAGTTATTAGTTACATGAACATTTTATAAGCAAAAACATTTTGAAGTAAAACACAGTAATTAAATGTCAGAGGACTTTTATTTAAGTTCAGAAATTAAATAGTCATGATACTGAAATAATCATTGACAAGTTACCACCTTTATTATATGTTTTGTCTGTATCATAAAAATAAAAAATTAAATGTGAAATCTTTCCATTAGTATACTGTTAAAGCTGTAAATTTAAAAACAAATCAGAGAATATGAAAGTTAAGATCCTCTTAGTAACATTAAATTGTCCACCACTGATAATATATAATTCCAGAATTGGTGGTTAGTGCTCTAAATGTATACTTTATTATAAAAATGTAAGGAAATGAATGTAGTTATGAAAACACTATCATTTCACTTACACGAGTTATTAAGGTTAAAATTGCAGTTCTAAGACTATATTTGCATGGATCCTGCAATTTAATAAGATAGAATGGTAAAGAAAATGAACTATGTTCATTCAAGAAAACTGGGCATTTTTCCTTAAATAAACTTATTATAACTTCATTTAAAGACAACATATAATAATTTCAACAGTTCAGTAGTTATTTATTAAATAAAAAAGCCAGTGGTACTTTAGGTAAGGTTACCCCTGTTTAGAGCAATGAGGACCATGCAATGGCAGGGATTGATCTCAAGATTCTGACATAGGAATTATGTGCTCCTGACCTGTGTGATCAATTTCCCTAGCTCAGATTTAGTAGATTTTATAAATGTTATTAAGGTATTACCATAAGCTTATATCATAAAATATGCTTTAAAGCAGTGGTCCTCAAACTATGGCCCACTGGCCACATATTGTATTTGTTTCCATTTTGTTTCTTCACATCAAAATAAGATGTATGCAGTGTGCATAGGAATTTGTTCATAATTTTTGTTTTTACTATAGTCTGGTCCTCCAATGGTCTGAGGGACAGTGAACTGGGCCCGTTTAAAAAGTTTGAGGACCCCTGCTTTAAAGCCTTATTATTTTATACAATACTAATTATCAAAATTCCCATGCTTTAAATAAAGTCATCTTTATTTCACATATTTGTCTTTCACATAAGATATACAATTTATTTAAATATTTATTTAATATTAAAAAACTAAATATTATTTAATTATTAAAAGAGCTAAATACACTTTAACTAGAAGGACTATTAAACAATATTAATATTAGACAATATTAAAAAATCTGCTCCTGTTAGTAACCAGATATATTCTACAGTTGGTAAGACACTTGCTTCAGACACTTTGACTCAGTATAATGGGTCTGCAAGCATTGCCACGAGTGATCAGTGAGCAGAGGACTAAGTAAACTAAGAGGAATAGGTCCTGAGCACAGACAGATGTTTCATCAAAACAAAGTTAAAAAAGGGTGGGGGGGTTCTGTATCTGTAATAGAGTACAGCCAATTTTTTTTTGTAAAAGAATTGAAATACATGGGGCAGGAGTGTTGGCACAAGCAGTAAGGCATCTGCCTTACGAGATCTAGCGTAGGACAGACAAAGGTTCAATTCCCCAGCGTCCCATGTGGTCCTCCAAGCCAGGAGAGATTTCTGAGTGCATAGCCAGGAGTGACCCCTGAGTGTCACTGGGTGTGGCTCAGAAACCAAACCAAACCAAGCCAGAAAAGGACTGAAATACAGGAAAAAAAAATAATTGCAAAATTAAAACTCTAAAAACTTTTAAATATAGTTTATATATATATTAACATATAAATAATCTAGAATGTTATTTGAGATATATTAAATGCTCAGAAATATTTTGAAACAATTTATTTGCTTCAAATACTATCTTTAAAAATACAGAGTTTATAAAAATTTCTTGGAGATTTTTGTTAGCAAAGAGAGACACAGAAGACAAATCTAAATAGTGTCTTGCATTCCCGAGATAATAAAGAAAAACTAAAATAAAGTGTAATGGAACCTATGTAAAGATGTTATTTGAGTTACACTTCAAACTATGTATTTACATCACCTCAGTGGATTGTCTTATACATACACATATATAAGAGAGAGAAAGAAAGAGAGAGTGAAGAAGATAATGATAGCAATGATAGTGGTGACAGATATAATCCCATACATGACCCATGGTATACGCATCACACAACAAACCATAGAAGTTCTATTTTAGTGTTCCTTATTTTAACAATGTAGTGACTTTACCAAAATATAATGTTATAGAATTTTTGTTGTTGTTTCCTTCTTTAAGTTTAGTGCTAAGAAGTTGAATACTAAAAGTTCCCTTAAGTTTATCCTCAGTATTAGTAATCCACTATGAGTAATATGGTATTATTCCACCACTAGTTCTTCTTCTGTCTTCTGTGCTATTGTAACATGATCTTGTTAAAAATGGTCTCAAGTCTATTTTGGAAGAAAGTGCGATATGATTAAAATATGTAAAATATGCAATATGAGGTGCTGTTTTAAAGCTGTTCTCTTTAGTTTTCTTTCTTTGTTCCATGAATAATATCTCCCACATTTCAGTAGAATTCTAAACAGCTGTGTTCTCATTACTGCACTATCTGCTCCTGTATATTTTCCTTATCTGTTACAGTTCTGTTACAGGCTTTATTGTCTGTTCTCCATAATTTGTTTTTAATGTATATCCAATTCTACGGCATATTATTCTATTTTTGCCTTAAAATATGGTTAAATTAACCTATATTAAAGTAAAAAGAAAATCTAAAAATTATATTTTCTATATAAGGTATGATCACAAAAGTTTGTATAATTGAAACAAGAGAAAATATAGCAATTTTACAGCATAGAATTTAGGAAATATCTCTGTATAGAGAGATGGACACTTAGCAGCATATCCTAAGAAATATTATATAATTTTGGAGTATATTATATTAAAATTCCCTTTCCTATATCTAAATTCATTACAAATCTAGCAGAAAATATCTAAAATTATATTTAATATATTAATTTTTTGCTTGGCAATAAACATATACATTTGTATTTGTGTATGAATATGTTTATAAATTACTTTCCCTAAAAATATTTTACAAATAGTACATACAATAATTATTGCTTCATATTAATTTAGCATTTAAAAAGATCTAATCTGTACAACTCAGAACTATATGTAAAGTCATAATAAATTTCTTAATTATATGTACTGTCAATGTTACATTACTGATAGTTTAAAATAACTTCAACATGTAGTTTCTCATGCTACTATCAAGGAAAATTGAGTATGATTTAATTTGCATCCCATTTATATATTGAAATTTTTGTTTATCAGTAAATAAAGTGAACTTGTACCTTAAAATAGTTCACTACAGAGATAAGTCAAATGTTGACCCTTAAGCTCACTGATATTTGGTAAAAAATGTGCTTCTTTCATTTGCGACTCACCAAATTCCCTGAATCTTAGAAGGCAAATTATTTAGTTCATATTTTATGTTAAGCAGATACCATAAAATGATCTATCTCATTTTCCACATTTTTATATTATTATAGATTATATTCTTAACTTCTGTGAACTTTCTTCTTAGCATTGCCTATGTCTATATATTATGTTCTGGTAACGTGTATTTTTATTCCCAGATCTTCCAGAGGTCTTTTGATCTCTCTGATTTTCTCTTTGACCCACTGGTTGTAAAGTAGTGAGTTGTTTAATATCAAAATAGTTTGGTTTTGCCCCATTTCTGTCTGATTAGTTTTCATTTTCAAAGCTTTGTGATATAAGAGGATTGTTTACAGAATTTCTGTCTTCTTGATTTTATGGAGATATAGTCTGTGATCCAATATCTGGTCTATCCAGATATTGGATAGATATATCCACATATCCAATATGTGGTCTATTTTAGAGAATATCATATGTGCACTAAAGAAGAAAATGTACACCAACCATTGGGTAGTGAAGAACCATATATATACCCACTCAGACCCATATCTTTTAGGCTCACTATTTCTTCAATGAATTTTTGTCTCAATGATTTATCCAATGGTGCAATAAGAGTGTTAAAAGCTCCTACAAAGCTGTATTGCAAGCATTAAGGCATCTGCCTTGCCCGTACTAGTCTAGGATAAACTAGTCTAGGTGTTCCTTGACACCTGCAAGGAAAATATATCAGAGAGACAAAGAAACTGGGTTCGATCCCCCAGTGTCGCATATGGTCTCCAAGCCAGGGGTGATTTCTGAGCCCAAAGTCAGGAGTAACCCCTGAGTGTCACTGGGTGTGGCTGAAAAACAAACAACCAAAAAAAAAAAATCATTGGCATTTAACACTTCAAATATTTTTTTTGCTTTTGGATCACACCTGGCAGCACTCAGAGGTTAGTCCTGGCTATGTGCTCAGAAATTGCTCCTGGCAGGCTCGGGGGGACCATATGGGTTGCCTGGATTCAAACCACAGTCCATCCTGGATCGGCTGTGTGCAAGACAAATGTCCTACCACTGTATATCTCTCTGGCCCCAAACACTTCAAATTTCTAAAGATCTTTTTATCAGATATTTTTGCGTGTAAAATGTTCTATTTAATGGATTAGAGAAAAAATGTATTTTCTTATTTTTGTTTTGTTTTGTTTTTGCATAACACCGGGCAGTGCTCAGGGGTTATTCCTGGCTCAGTGCTCAGAAATCGCTCCTGGCAGGCACAGGAGACCATACAGATGCTGGAATTCAAACCATCGTCAGTCCTGGATCCGCTTTGTGTATGGCAAACATGCTGTGCTATCTCTCGGGCCCCCATAGAGGGCAATTTTTATTAATGTAAAACAGCTTGACATTTTTGATATGATATGTGGGCACTTCATGTTCGAGTGGAATTTGTTCAGTCTACTCAATAAAATCTTTCAAAACTTCAAAAGAACACAATGGTTTATGATTATTTTTTACAATAAAGATAAATTCTTGATGCCATAGGAAAACTCAGTTTTCCAAACATTAAATATATCTGATTAAATTTTTGGAAACTTTTTTGAAAATCCAAAGATTTTCCTACATTTCTACTCATGTTACTCTCTATCACGCATATTCATATAAACTTTATATTTTTATATGCATGTTGATATATACTTATATACTTTTATGTGATGTATTACATTTAAAAAGCTAAAGCTACACAAATATAATTTAAAATATTAACAGAAATTTTTGTTAGTTTATTACAACCTACAGACTTTTATGATGGAAAATGTATATATTAAACTTATCAGTAGAACTGAAGTGTCATGACTGATACTGAATATTGCCTGTAAGAGATTAAAATTTATTGAAATGAATTGAGGATGACCACATCTTCACTTGTAAAATCAACTATCCATGGAAAATCAGTTACAGTATATTCATATTTAAAGTAACTTGTGTGCCAAGCTTTAATAAAGACATAAATAAATGGAATTTAGGAATGTCAGTTGGAGATAAATACTGTTTTTCTCCTATTGTAATGGTGTAAATGATACTACTAAAATTAAATGCACAAAAACTTTAATGAAAGGTGTCATAATCTGCAGTATAATATATATATATATATATATGTAACACAAGGATACTGAACATAAGGAAAACATAATATATACATACATAATAGTAATTTCTTTACCCTTATCCTTTAAGTTTCTGAAGAAAAAAGGCAAACACTCAAATTCTTATGAAGCACAACCAATTTTTCCATTTTTATTGGGAATATAGTTGAAAATTCTATGCAAATTCATGCTATAGGGGAAATATTCATTGGGTCAGTGCTTTGCTCAACTTTAGCATTCATGTGGATTATTTAGTAATTTTTTTAAAAAATACATATATGGCAGGAAGATATAGAGATAGTACACTTGTTAAGACATTTTCCTTGCAGGTGTCAAACTGTATTTGATCTGTGACACATGGACACCACCTTCATAACTCAGGCCGCAGGAAATGACCCTGATCACAAAGTCAGACTCCACCTTTACCCACCCAGAAAAATAAAACATAGATCTGGGTTTCTTTGTCAATCTTAATCCAGTAACTTCCATTTACTAAAAGAATTTTTACTAGTTAAAATTATGCACTAAACTTCACTTTGTATACTATCTACCACTACTACAACAATTTTTTTAAAAGGACTCAATTGAATGAAAATCAGAATAACTGACTCTCCTAGGAGGATTTTATTATTTAATCAAATATTAAAATCTGGATGGGTTGTTGATTATTGTTTCATTTCTACCATTACCATTGCCTGTAACTATATTTTTATGTTAATAAACTGCAGAAAATAGGAATTTATAGTACTCATGAAAACTGTATTCAAAGAATACTACCTTTATAGATTAGTGCTTTTTAATTAACTTTTTAAGTACTGGAAAAATGGAAAGAACTGAACCTAGTATAGCTGACTTCAAAAATTTCAAAATTAGGAGATTGTAATGGGAATTTTGACAGTTATTTATCTGCCAAATAATAGATGTCAAGATATATTATTCAATTAAGTTATTATTTTGACATAGTCTTCTCAATAAGGGCCATATGCTGACTACTGATTGAATATTGCACTACAAAGTAATGATAGTAAATTTTTAATTTCACTATATGCTACATTTAAATTTAAATTACAATCTGCAGTTGTATATTTTCACATTATGATAAATTATATTTCTTAGCATTATTACTGACCTTGTTGCATCATTGAATTTCCAGATGTTTGGTGAATTAATTGAGCAAAGTAAAATTCATATTTAACAATAACACATAGGGATCGGAGCGGTGGCGCTGGCATAAGGCGTCTCTGCCTTGCAGAGTGGATTCCTAGGTTCGATCCCCCAAGTCCCATATGGTATTCCAAGCCAGAGGCAATTTCTGAGCAAATATTAGGAGTAACCTCTGAACATCACCAGATGTGGCCAAAAACCAAAAATCAAAAAAAAAAAACCAAAATAAACAAAAAAACTAACAAACAAACAAAAAGAAACACACATAGTAGTTAAAATATGCTTCTAAAGTAGAAACTTCAGAAACTTTTTACTTTCAAATACAAGTCTTTGTAGCCAGAGGTATAATTAATATAGTAGTATTAACTTAACTGGGTTCAATTCCTAGAACCATATACAGTACACCAGGTCCCATCAACACTGATCATAGAACCAGAAGAAATCCCTGAAAGGCACCAGATTTGGCTCCAATCCAAAACAATAAACATATTAATACTGTCAGGGAAGAGAAGAAAGACAAAATTTTAATGCTAAAAATAAAGTATGGCTTGCTATAAGGCCACTTACATGGTTCCTTTCTGGAGTATTTCTTGGAATACAATTCTGTTTTTTTTGATTTTTAACCTAGGGAAGGCATGTGTCTTGACAGAAACGTAGTATAGTACTATCTGTTCTCTACAAAATGAATGTCCAGGGGCCTAGGAGATAGCATGGAGGTAACGCATTTGCCTTTCATGCAAAAGGTCATTGGTTCGAATCCCGGTGCCCCATATGGTCCCCCGTGCCTGCCAGGAGCAATTTCTAGGCATGGAGCCAGGAGTAAACCCTGAGCACTGCCGGGTGTGACCCAAAAACAAAAACAAACAAAAAAAAACCAAAATGAATGTCCATATATGGTGCTTGTCACATTGATATTGATGAATAGGTTCCTACATTATGAAAACATCTTACTCTGTAGGAATGTGTAGGTGGAAGGAGAAAGATTTAAAACACACACACAGTGTCACAGATTTAAATAAACATTAGGCTTAAAGTACTAACAAACCAAGAGTCATTACTCTAGCACTGCACGCCCTTAGACTTAGAGTGATGCTCATTAGCATGCTCATAGTATCGATACTAGGTACCCTTCTTTAAATGAAAGGTGATGTGAGAAGCAAACTTTCTCACCCTATAAGATAAGTGAACGAAGTAGAATGTCTGTAAAATATTACACAATCTCTAGGGTGCTAATACTCTAGGATAAATGGCACAGTATGGAAAACATGATTTTACATAATTTATTTTTAGGTTCTCAAATGGAGAATTTCACTATTAGTGTTGACATCTATGTCTGCCAAATCATGAGCAATTACTATATCTCTTATAAGGATATGTATGCTACTACAAAAAACATAATGAGGGGCCCGGGAGATAGCATGGGGGTAGGGCGTTTGCGTTTCATGCAAAAGGTCATTGGTTCGAATCCCGGTGCCCCATATGGTCCCCTGTGCCAGCCAGGAGCAATTTCTGAGCATGGAGCCAGGAGTAACCCCTGAGCACTGCCGGGTGTGACCCAAAAACCACAAAAAAAAAAAAAACAAACCAAAACATAATGACTTTATGCTAAGTAAAGTGATAATAAAGTGATAAGATAGTGATTGAAATAAGATAAACTAAAAGTGATTGTATGAAAATTAAATTATTAAAAAACTCAACATTTTGTTAAATTCAAGATAAAAATAATGATCCTGAAAACAACTGCCAACTGATAAAAGTTCTCACAAATAGAATAAGTACAGTGATTCTTTAGACCAGTAAATATCCAAATATTTTATATTTACTACTTGATGTGTAAATATTTTATTCTTTAAGCAATTTTGCAATCACTGGTATCCCTTTAATGATCATAAATATGGAATAATGAACCTCATGTGTTCTAAATGTGGTCACATTTCTTTGTTCCCTTTATAAATTTGCACACAGTACTGTAGTACATAGTAAATAATCTTCTGTTTATACAGCATAAGATTTGTATGCACCTGCCTTTTAGCCAGAATTTGAGTGACCAAGATTAAAATGGTAAGAGTTATATATCATTTCAAAGACTTCTTTCCACTATTAAATGGTAGCAATAAATTCTGATTATGGTACATTTGCATCAAACAAAATATTTTCATAACACTTTAAAGAAAAACTGTTCAAGGACCAAAGAAACATTTCGGAAGTTAGGAGTTCATGACTAGCATGCACAAGGACATCAGTTCAATATACAATATGGCAAGCATATACCCTTATGGAACTACCAAGGATCTTGATGTGCCCTAGTATTTTGCAGTGCCAGAATGAGCTGTCTGTCTTGATTGGCAGAGTATCTCCAGGAATGGCCCTGAACTACCTAATTACTGTATGAAAGAGTTTTCACGATAATGATAATGATGATGCTAAGCAAAAAAAAAAAAAAGAAGCCTACTATAAGTTAAAAGATGTTTTGAAACATATTTTTGTTGCAAAACCCTCAGAAAATTTCTAAAATATATGGAGAAAAATATAATTTGGGCAATAATTTAGTGGTATCAATTAATTTATTGCTATGTTGCTCACAAAAGAGTAAACATAATCAATTTAATTTCAGGAGAACCAAAAGTAATGTAGTTATTATCATTCTGAAAACATGCATACACAATAAATTTCTAATTATTTTTCTTTATTAACTTTAAACTGTGTGATTATGGCAAAGATGTTCAAATCTATAATGAAGACTTCGTTGTTTTGAATATGGTTTGGGGTAAGTTGAATTTCTAAAAATCTGCTCAAGTATTCTCATTAACTTATGTGCTGATAGTGACCATCTGTAAGGTAGCAAATGAATGACTATAAAAAGAATGAACCCACTTGGCACCAAGCCAAGTAGTGAAGATTCTTTAAACATAATTATATCAACAGTACAATAATTTCTGATTAATATAAACTCTTTAAAATATAAAATTTCATTAAATTATTGCCATAAACCTATGAATAAAGAAAGAAATGAATTTTAGCCACCTTTACAGATGACTTGAAATCTGTGTAGTTTCAATGCTCTCAACATTAGAAAAGTATAAATGGTTGAATCAGATCCAGGGCTCCAGTTTCTTCCAATCGTTAAGCTATACTCTATGAAAGATTAAATAGATGGAATTAAAAGTCTAAATGATAGCAGAAACAAACAACAAACAAAAAAACTGCTCACAAAAGCAATGTATTCCTATAGAGATTTATGTAATTTAAAAGTTTGTGAAGTAAAATGACTTGAAATTATTGCTTTGTTTAATTTCAAAAGAGTAATCTATTTTTCTTTTACTTATTATAAAATATTTATGTGAACCTTTATATCAATGTTTATAAAATTGTCCAATCTTTAGCTTATAAAATAGGAGAGTGATAAAACCTTAAAAAAAAGAAAGAAATAGAAAGGGCTAAGAAAAATTAAAGCAAGCAAATTAACACTAAGCTTTTTTATATATTTCTCTTTTGTACAACTCTCCATGTGGTAGTTAGAGCAGATTTCTGTCCCAAGTTTTATGAAAGGACCCTTTAAAAGAAGCTCCAAACTCGGATGCCAAAGTATTAAACATTCAGTGAAGCATTTAAGTAAAAAGTAAGGGATATAAAGGATTCAATAGCCATTCAGTTATACTGGAAACACTACTTGATTAAATGAAAAGCTTACTGCATTTGTGTTTCTTACATTTAATCAAGAACTTTCCAAGAAACGTCAGGCCAAATCTACCTACTTTTCTTCCTTGACATAATTAGTCCCTCAAACTGTTTCATAAATGTGTCATTGATTTTCAGGCCTTAATAAAATATTTGCAGCTTACTGCCTTATATCTCACATTTGGCAATACTGAAAATTCAACTTACATATAAGGATTTTGGAATTGGCTTAAAGTTGAAACTTTTAAGACGAAGTGGATATTAGTCTTTATATTTTAGAGGATAACTATTGTTTTAATTTTGTGAGAGAAAAAGCTGTTATTTGATATTAACTTCCTTTCACATACCATTAGTATCTCTGCAGTGACATCACAAAGTCATAACTTAAACTGAGAGGAGTCTAGATGGAGAAGGCACTAGTATCCAAAATGTTAAAATATAAAATGCTGAGGACTAGCTCACAGGCGGCTACAGATATCTTTCACAAAAAAACCATGGCAAAAGAGATCAAGTAGTGAGGATTGAAAATAAAAGAACAGAACAGGGTACACATGAAATTTTAAAAGGATAAACAAAAGCAAGAGCCTCTTATGTAAGAGTGAAATATGATCGAGGTATTTAAACTTTACATAATATTATTTAAATATTCAGGCAAAATATTAGGGTTGTAATAGAATTCTTAAGATACTTTCACTAGTTTGGGGAGATAAAAATAATTTATTCTAGTGGTGGTTTTCTTTAAAAATGAAAATTTCTTACCAGTTCCCAAGATAAATTATTAGCATAGTTGCTATTTTACAATCAGTGCTAATTTTCTCAATTACTTTGTGTTATGAACCTTAATACAAAAACAAAAAAACCCACCAAATTATTTCTGATATTATAAATGCATTAAAATCTACTTGCCTAATCTTTTCCATAGCTGCATAAGTTTATTAGTTTATTCCCTTCTTTATCTATTTCAGTCCGTCCTCACATTTTATTTATTTATATTTATTTATTTTTTTTTTTTTGGGGGGGGTCACACCCAGCAGTGCTCAGGAGTTACTCCTGGCTCCATGCTCAGAAATTGCTCCTGGCAGGCACAGGGACCATATGGGGCACCGGGATTCGAACTGATGACCTTTTGCATGAAAGGCAAACACCTTACCTCCATGCTATCTCCCGGGCCCCCTCACATTTTATTTTTGTGGTTTTGTTATTATAATGAAAAATCCATATTTCTTATCAATGCATAATATAATATTGTACCATAATACAATAATATTTCTAAAATTTGTAAGAAATTAAAAGTAGCACATAATGAGAATTTAAATCTAGAAAAATGCTATTTTCTTAAATGATTCATGCTATTTATTATGAACTAAGTGTGTTTAATGCTAAAAACTAAACTACAGGAAAATTATATTGATTTAAAATGTAATATAGTCTAGAGATGAAAGCTGGAAGGACTGGCTCACGATTTGAAGCTCACCTTTTAGAGAGATGATACACTAACAACTACCATAACAATGCAGTGCTCAGGGGTTACTTCTGGCTCCATGCTCAGAAATTGCTCCTGGCAGGCACGGGGGACCATATGGGGCACCGGGATTTGAACCGATGACCTTTTGCATGAAAGGCAAACGCCTTACCATCATGCTCTCTCCCGGGCCCCACCATGACAATGTTAATGAAGAAGAGAAGTAGAATGCCTATCTTGAATACAGGTAGGGGGTGTGGTTGGAGAAAGGTGGGGGGGGGCGTGGTGATGGGAATGTTGCACTGATTAAAGAGGGGGTGTTCTTTATGTGACTGAAACCCAACTATAGTCATGTTTGTAATCATGGTGTTTAAATAAAGATACAATAAAAATAATTAAAAACTAAAAAAATGTTCTTTAAAAATGATTAGAGAACAAACAGTTACACAACAAAATTTTCATTATATGGACACTTTCAAAAATTTTTCTTGTTATTATTATTTTTGGAGGCGGGGGCATCACATCCGGTAATGCTCAGGGGTTATTCCTGGCTATGTGCTCCTGGCTGAGAGGACCATATGGGATGCCAGGAATTGAACCCAGTCTGTCTGGGTCAGCCATGTGCAAGGCAAATACCCTACCACTGTGTTATTACTATGGCCCCAAATTTTCTTATTATTTTTATGTTAAAATCAGTTTGATATATTTCAGTCTTCATAATACCTTCCCCTTAGATTTTATATAGATTTTTCATAGTTCTTAATAACATTTCATTATCTATATTTAAAATTCTTCCAAGATATTTGAAAACATTTAGCTTCATTTTAACAGAAGAATGAAATATAAAAAAATAAACAAATATCTACATAGTTTTCTGAACCTTTGCGATTATTCTCTAATTTTTGGGGAGCGTCATACCCAGCAGTGCTCAGGGGTCACTCCTGGCTCCACGCTCAGAAATTGCTCCTGACAGGCATGGGGACCATATGGTATGCCAGGATTCGAAACAATGACCTTCTGCATGAAAGGCAAACGCCTTAGCTCCGTGCTATCTCTCTGGCTCCTATTCTCTAATTTTTAACATTTCAAAATGAAATTGATTCATGATTTTTGATGAGTACGTGATCATAATTTTGTGTGCCCTTTTCATTTCAGCATATTTTGTGTTTCTGTTGATGAAAACTTTTATCTTGAGAATAACATTAGTTGATGCTACAGAATATTTCCACGCTTTTGATACTTTCTAATTATTTAAAATGAATAACTAATTTCCTTCTTACAACATTCATTGAGTGTTTTGAAGAAAGGAAAGTGACAAAGAGATATTTTCAGTAAT
>PVKC010000670.1:0-55857 GCA_004027635.1 Crocidura indochinensis
ATGCCATAAAACAAGTGAGAAACACAAGAATATTCTCTCCCTGATCCATGCCCCAGAGTCATCTATCTGGAGGTGAACTCTCATAGTTTTGGCTGAAGGTAGAGGGATCTCCCTCCTTCCCTAGCTGGAAACTTTCTGGGTTTTGGAGTTCAGCAAGTTCAACCACACATTAGTTTTCTACCTTCTGTCAGCAGAATTAGCCCATCTGGTGATACCTTTCAACTCTAACAGCATTTCTTTACCAAATATTATCAAAAAAATCTTCAAATACAAGGTTAAGTTTGAAAGAATTGGGGGTCAAATTTAGGCTCAGAGAGTCTAGAAGAATCTAGATTCTTCCATAGCCATCTTCGCTATAACCATATTTGCTATAGTAAATGAATACCTATTCATCTATTTCAATCTGGTCTTTTCATGAAAAGGAATTTCAAAAATAAATCTTAGCTATTCTGGCCTGCTTTTCATAAAACTGAAGGCCTTTTTCAAGCCTGTGGGAGTGTCACAAAACCTGGAGCAATAGTACAGTGGGGAGGGCACCTGCCATGTAACACTTTTTCCTAATATGTAAAATGGGAATAATAAGAAAACAGTCATAGGGTAATTTTGTAAATTAAGCAAGTTAAAACTATATTGTCAACATGGGCTGCAGGGATAGGACAGTGGGTAGAGCCTTTGCCTAGCACACCAGCAGACCCAGGTTCGATCCCCAGCAGCCCATATGGTCCCCTGAGTATTGCCAGTAGTAATTCCTGTGTGTAGAGCTAAGAGTTACCTTTGACCATCACTGGTATGGACCCCAAACCTATATATATATATATATATATAGCTACAAAACTGACCAGAAGAGCTTTTACAATAAATAAAAGTTTCTTTAGTTTTCACCAGTCCTTTTTCCATTTATTTATTTTTGTTTTATTATTGAGGTAATATGGTTTATAATTCTGTTGATGTTGATACTTTGGGTTTATAAAATTACTATCCCTCCTTCATCAATACAGTATCCAATATTGTCCAGTTTGACTCAGCCAACAATCAGAACCTTAGTTCTGCTGTCTGACCCCAAGGCTTAGCTTTCTCTGGACACTATTCCCTTTCCTTGTTTCTTCACATCCCAAATTGGAGTGAGACCAGTAGGCATTTATCCTTCCTTTAACTCATTTTCCTTTATGCTTATGGTTCCAACCGTGTTGTAGCCAAAGGCAAGATTTCATCTTTTCTTACAACTAAGTAGAAGAGCACTGTGTACACAGACCATTTCTTTATCCCCGCATCTCACGGAGGGCAATCAGTTTGTTTCCAGATCTTGGCTATTGTGAATAGTGTGGCTGGCGCCTTGCTGAACACAGATTGTAGAGGTCACATTTCATGTGCTCTGCACATGTGTGATTTAGTAGCTATAAATGGGCTGTGCATATGTTGACCATTTCCTTTATCGTGTAAGTTCTGGTGAACAGCCTAACCTGATTAGCTTATCAATGAGCAGTTGAATTAGAAGGAAAAAGAAGGAAAGGAAAGAAGGAAAAAAGGAAGGAAGCAAAAAAGGCAGGCAGAAAGGAATGGAAGGAAAAGAAAGGAAGGAAAGCAAGGAAGAAAGGAAAGAAGGAAGGAAGCAAGCAAGGAATGAAGAAAAGAAAAGAAAGAAGTTAATTCTAAAATGATGTTCAAGAAACTTTTTAAAACTTCATTACTTCAACAAATTCAATGCAAATCCCAGGGAGCTGAGCTCGATGTGACTGCTAAACCACAGCTTTAGGATCAGAAAGATTGAAGCTTGGATACAGGTGCTGGAGAACACAAACTAGGTGACCTCTGACAAAGGTCTTCACTGTGCTTTAGAGTCTTTTTCGTCTATCAAAAAAAAAAAAAAATGAATCACACGTGCCAGATTGTATTGAAGAAATTAAACAAGACTAAGAGCCAGGCACAGGGCAGGTGTTTAAAAATATATATCAGTGTTGCTGAAGCTCTACTACAGTGGGGAGGAAACTTGCCTTGCATTTTCAATCCCTGGTGTTCAATATGACCCCTGGAATCCACCAGGAATGATCCTTGAGCAGAGCTGCGAGTTAGTTCTAAACACCACCAGCCATGGCCCAAGAATAAAAAACAAACAACAACAACAACTAAAAAAAAACTCTCCCCAAAATAAAGCAAAAAATAAAACACATGACACAAAATAAAACATCTTGAAATAATGATAATGAATATAAATGATAATGAAATGAAATAATGATGATAATGATGAGTACAATGAAATAAAGCATCTTGCTGTGTCTTAAATTGTAAAGATTGTAAAAACTCTTCTGTAAGAATGGGCTGTTGATATCAAATCAAGACCCAGGTGAGTTAAGTTGGTCCAAGAGAATCAGGAAATCAGAGGGGACTTATATTGATCCAGAATATTTTATCTTCTCCATCCAACAATAAAGTCATTCACTATGAAGTTACTAAATTTCAGAGTATAAATGTGTCCCAATGAACATAACCTTTAATCCAGACAAATCTTGCTTTAAGCAAACTCGATATTTACACAAAAGGTAAAATAAAGAGTGACTATTTGATTTAGAAAGGAATTCATCATAGATAGGATTGTAAGTAGGTAATCAGGTATATTTAAAATAAGTTTTGATTTACATGCAACTCCTCACATAAATTTCCTATAGTTCAATAAAAGCAAACTATCATTCAAAAAAGTCAATAAATACATCTGATTTGTTCATTTGTGAAAAGAGAGGTATCACATAAGTGATTTGAAAAAATAAGAAAGGAATAGATTATGACATCATTTAGGATTCGTAACTAATGGAAAGTTGAGCAAATAAAACGTAATCTCATTTGGTGCATTAGGCATTTTGAAAGTAGGCTCTATTATATTCATTATATATTTTAACCACTTTAATATTTGTATTTTCAGAAAGTAAATAGTGAATGAATGAGAATTTGAAAGCTTAACATGTAATTGTTACTCAGAAGTAGGATACTAATTTTTCTCCTCAGTTGAACTGAGGTTCTAGTTTTCCACATCTTCCACATTTGACTTAATTATTTTCTCTCAAATGACATGTGATAAATGACATTTTTGATATCGATATTCATATTTCATGATGCTATATATAATGACTAGCACAGTATCATCCTTATATTTGCTAAAATAATTTTCCTCCTTTTCTTTACCTAGGTACAGGCTATCCTGAGAAGATTGAAAAGTACAAATGTACAAATGATCTCACTCATTTGAGGGGTATAAAGGAAAATAGTAGAAGTAGGGGGATAGGTAAAGAGCAAGAAAGCTGGTCCTTAGTAGGAAACGTGAGAGTTTGGGGTGGAGGAAACCACTACAATAGTGATAGAGAGAAGTGATCACTCTAGACCAGGAGTGATTGCTAAAAGGAGGTACAGTGATATGCATAATACACTCTAATGTAACAATATAGTTAAACTACAGTGCCTAAAAAGTAAAAAGATAAGAGCCAGGCTTGGAAGTGATAGGAGGGAAACTAGGGACATTGTGGAAGAAAGTGGACACTAGTGAAAAAAGGTTGGTGTTGGAACATTGTATACCTGAAACTCAGTCATGAGTAACTTTGTAATTCATGGTGATTTGATTAAAAAAAAAAACAAAACAAAACAAAAAACAAAGGGGCCGGGCAGTGGCGCTGGAGATAAGGTGCCTGCGCTAACAGAGGACGGACCGCGGTTCGATCCCCCGGTTCCCCATATGGTCCCCCGTGCCTGCCAGGAGCAACTTCTGAGTGAATAGCCAGGAGTAACCCCTGGGCGTCACCGGGTGTGGCCCAAAAACAAAAACAAAAACAAAAACAGACTGATGTGCTTGAAGAAATGCTTTCTTGGGATGAGTTTGTTTCAATAGAATGAATGTCCCCTGATCAGGGAACTGAAGGTTGGAAAACCAAGTGTGGAACTATTAAGGTTTCACAGAAGCTTTGGCAGACAAGTTTAGGGCCCTTCCCCAGACTACTTCTCTGTGGTCTAAAATGACTATGTCACTTAGGAATACATTTAAATGGAGAATGTCAAATACCTCAACACTGAATACTATAAATATGCACAAGAAAGAAAAGGGAAAAGTCACAAATAAATGGAAAGACGCTCTGTGTTCATGAACTAAAGGTACTGTACCATGTTCTAAATTGGGTTCTTTGGGCTTTTGTGCTGAGCAGTACAACACATTCTCTCCATATTGAGATCTTAAACCTTTCTCAGATATGCAGTTTGCAAATATTTTCACTCATCTGTAGATTGCTCATTCATTTTGTTGGTGGTGGCTTGTCCTGTGTAGTTAAGAATAGTACCACTTTTGCTTCTACTGCCTTTGCTTTAGGATCAGATTAAAAAAAAAAATCAAGTATTTAGTTCATTTTGAGTTGGTTTCTGTGCATACTATGGGACAGGAATCCAGTAAAAAGGTAATGAAGAAATGCAAACAGTCTGGAAGGCACCTGGATCCCTATGATCACAAGAACCAAGATAATAATGGAACCACTCAGGTAAGAAGATGGCTTACATAGACGTAGTTATATGTATATGAATATATATATATATATATATATATATATATATATATATATATATATATATATATATATATATATATATATATATATATACAGCAATACCTTATGAAGATAAAGGTGATTCCCAGATGTCATGAAAGAGTAAGATGCGGCCAAACATGGGGAGTGAAGAGAGAACTCCGAGAGACTCTCACAACCTTGGAAAGACCCAATTCTGCAAACATACCATCTTGGGCTTCTGGCCATAGCTGAGGAAGACCAGACATTCTTGCTGCTGTTGCCACCTGGTTTGTGGTGTTTGGATCAGATGACAGAGAACAGATGTGGTTTTGCCCATGGGACTATCTTTTAGCTACCACACAACTAGCATCACTTCCCATATGACTTATCTGAAGTAAACAACCCGTTTTAGGGATTAACCTGCTGTTACTATTATGTTTTACATGTTACACATGCACTGAGAAATAGATGGATTGTGATAATTGTTGACCAACAAGTTGGATCTTGATAAGGGTGGGTGAAAGGGTTCACAGGGGTCAAGACCAGGTGCCAGGGGACAGTAAGAAAGAAATTAAAACCAGACAATCAGTTCTGGGTGCTATGAGGGAGAAGATGAGGGGGAATCTACTTGGAGTTATATTGGGGAGAGGTGCTGGTCAGCTACAGAGGGATGGGAAAGAGGGAGGAAAAAAAAGAGTCCACAATGGAATCAAGTGGCATAAGTAAAGTTCTGGGACAGCAAGAACGCAACTATGCAAAGCTGCACACATATCCCTGCTAACACAAAAGACAAAGTACTTTCATAAGGAAACAAATAGATCAGAAAGGAAAAGGTGGGCTATGGGTCTCAAGCCATGAAAATTGTGATGAAGCAGAGGGAGTCCGAGAGGCTGTAGAAATGACTCCATTTGAGTCTTGATTATTGAGTGGACCTCGAAAACTAAAAACCCAACAACTCTAGGCCCTGTTATAGGTAGATGCAGAATGGATTCACTGGATGTGCTTTGCTTGCTATTTGTCTCCAGTCTCCCTGTCCATCACATATCCCTAAGTGGGCAAGGGGCTGGTTAGTAGAAAAGACATTTGTCTGCCCTGAGGGTGCTCAAACTCCTTCCTGAAGGCAGGTTTGGATTTGGAAAAAAAAAAAAAAAAAAGCAAAGCCTGCTGGAGTTTTTGTATCCATTGGAATAGGAAATTTAAAAAAGCTCGACAAATCTTTTGGTCATCATCTTGATAAAAGTTCTATTGCCTTTATTCCTTTGACTTCTTAGGCTGAGGGAGAGCAAGTCACATCTAAAAAATATGAATGAAACAATGAAGTGATAGTACAGAAGGTAGGGCATTTCCCTTGCATATGACTGACCCAGGTTCAATCCCCACCATCCCATATGATCCCTCAAGTCTGCCAGGAGTGATTTCTTGAGTGCAGAGTCAGAAGTAACCCTGGAGCACTGCTGGGTGTGACCCAAAAAACAAAAACATAAATAGAATCTGCTATTAAAAGGAAAAATCAAATAATTCTGCTGTATGTAAAAAATAATGTGCTCTTATGTTTGTCATGGAATTCAAAGTCAGTGGCTTCATTCTAGTGGGGTTTTTTTTGGGGGGGCTAAGAAAAATTTTTTCTTTTGTTGCCAGATGTAAAGATGTTCTGGTTTGTTTGTTTTTCACAGCTTATTATTGTTAGGAGCAGAGAAGGAATGAGATGATGCCTAGCCACTTTCTCTGCATTTCTGTCCTAGACCCAGTATAAGGATTGAGAGAGACAGGCTGGCCTCCTCTGTATCTGTACTGAAATGCCAATGTCAATGCTTGGAGATAAAACTTTAAAAAAAAAAAAGTAAAGAAAAGCACTCATTTCCTCACAGAGGAAATGCCAAAGCAAGACATTGTCAATCTCTTTCTGGGAGTTTCTGCCCCAGGTCTCATTATATTCCTGGTGCAGGGTTTAACTCTCCCTCCAGCTAAACTGAATGGCCTTTCCAGGAAGCAGTTACACCAGTTCCCAGGAAGAGAGCTGTGGACTTTCCCAACAAGGTTATCATATAAGGCAGCGAGTACTCACTCGTGGTGATGAGAATCAGGGGAAAAGTGAACCATCCTCTTGTTATTATTGACCGGGCCAGGACTGGTCACCTGAAAGGGATTTTAAACCAAAAGTCAGTCTCAGGTGAGTCATGGTCACTGCCAGCCAGCAAGGTGGACCCTTCCAGGGGATCAACTTGCAGATGGAAGGAGTCATTCAGCGGCATCAAAAATTCAGCCCTTAGTCAAGTCTTGTAAGAGTGCTCCACTCCCTGGCCACAAGGCATGTCTCTGAAACTTTGAAGATTATTTGTGGTGCTTAGGAGGCTTGGGGGCCCGCCAGTGTGATTCTTGTTCAAACAGATTAATGGTTCATGCAAAAGTAAGAATACTGGAGCTACCCCAGCTATACTGTGGGGGCCTCCAGGAGTGCACCCAGAGAACACTAAGGGACCATGTTGTGCTGGGAATTAAACCCAGATTGTGTGCCAACTGCTGAACTCTCCCATAGCCACCCAAATTTAGGAATCTTCTTTTTTTTTTTTTTTTTTTTTGGTTTTTGTTTTTTGGGTCACACCCGGCAGTGCTCAGGGGTTACTCCTGGCTCCATGCTCAGAAATCGCTCCTGGCAGGCACGTGGGACCATATGGGGCACCAGGATTTGAACCGATGACCTTTTTGCATGAAAGGCGAACACCTTACTTCCATGCTATCTCCCGGGCCCCATGGAATCTTTTAAAAATAACTTGACAACTGTCTCTTATGTGTAAACAAGGTAGACCACAAGTATAATATGAAAAAGAGGTGGTGGCTTGTCCTGTGTAGTTAAGAATAGTATCACTTTTGCTTCTACTGCCTTTGCTTTAGGATCAGATTAAAAAAATTTGTAGAGCAGGAGAATATGTCTCTCATTCAGTTGGATCTGGGTCATGGCATGCTCTCCTCCCATCTCCTCCCTCAGCAGCTGAGGGCCAGCTGAGTTAGAATAGTCAGGCTCATAAAATAGTCAGGCTCATGCATTGAACTATCCAGCCAGCTAGGCCAAATATTACTGGGAAGGTCCTAGGACCTATGAGCACAGGGGTATTACTAAGAGTGGTGAGAAAACAATAGTTTCAAGGACCAATTTAAATATTTGGAGTTAATTCCTAAATCTAAGTGTACATAACAAAATAACAAACTGCACCTGTCATGGACAATGTAAGGGGATGTGTGTGGAATTATCTCATTAAGTTAAGGGTTGCCTGCACCTCTACATAGTACAAAATGTGGGCTCATCTCAAAAGGAAATAATTTATTCCTGTATTTTTTAATTTTTTTTTTGGTTTTTGGGCCACACCCAGTGATGCTCAGGGGTTACTTCTGGCTATGCGCTCAGAAGTCGCTCCTGGCTTGGGGGACCAAATGGGGAACTGGGGGATCGAACCAAGGTCCGTCCTAGGCTAGCGCAGGCAAGGCAGGCACCTTACCTCCAGCGCCACCGCCTGGCCCCGTATTTTCTTTTTTTTAAAAAAAGCCGATTCTGATCTTAAGGGACATTATAATAGCTTATAATGGAAAATAGTAAATAGTATAATTTATTATTATTCTAATAGTATATAAATAGATTGTACATTCTAATAGTAAATAAATAGAGGGGAAGGAAGAAGAGGAGTGCATGCCATGGCCTGGATCCAAGGCTTCAAGAATGCAAGACACATGCTCCTGTTCTATGAGCTGGCTCCCTTGTTTGTACTATTATTCTAATAGTAAATAAAAGTTATTATTCTAATAATTTACTATTATGATGGTCATTTACAGATCATCCCTCATCTTCCTACAGTTGCCTAAGAAAGGCTGAATTGGCAAGCATCTGGAGATAGAAATAAATAGAACAGTAACTTGAGAAAGCAAACAAAGGGATTTAAGTCTCTTGCCTTGTCTGTGACCATCCTGGGTTTGATCCCTGGCACTACTAAGAGTTCCCCACACACCACTAGGGGTCACACTTAAGCAAAGAATCAGGGAAAGTTCCAGAACACTGACAGATATGATCACTTTAAAAAAAAATAATAAATAAATCAAAAAACCAAAATGAGGTCTGGAGTGATAATACAGAAGTAAGGTGTTTGCATTGCATGTGGCCAACACAGGACAGACCCCGGTTCGAATCTCAGCATCCATATGGTCCCTTGAGCCTACCAGGAGCAATTTCTGAGTGCAGAGACAGGAGTAACCACTGAGATTTGCCGAATGTGACCCTCCCCACCAAAAAAAAAAAATAATAATAATAACCAAAACGAAAATGTAGCCTCGCACACTACAGGGCACACGATTCCAACAAATCGAGGAGGGGTTGTATAGGGAAAGGGGAGCTAGCACGAGGGACACAAGAGCCCTTAAATAAAAGCCCAGAGTGAGGAGAATCATACAGGATGGGATGAGTTCCCCTCTGTCCAGATGAGTTTCCTCTTGTCCCTAGATAAAGGCCCTGATATTGGACATGGAGCACACTCCCTGGAAGCCTCATGTACACATGTGCCTCCTCCCAGATTCCCATCCCAAATTCACCTCCAAACGAGGTCTTCATGGTCTGGCCTGTAGGGATCCCTGGGACACTATAATCCATTTTCCACACCGAGGCTCTGCCCAGGGCCGAGTGGGCCCGTGTCATGCTTTGTTAGAGTTTCATGATCACATTATCTCATGGTGGACCTGACACTTTTATTCAGTTTACAGTATGTTCTGTGTACAGGCAACTTATTTCCTTTGCCAGGGCTGCTGACAACCTTTTCCACACTATATTAATCTTGTTTACTGACTTTATCTCGGTACAAATATCAGAAAACTGAACTTTTTATCTCAGAGAAAGAATAAACAGCATGTTGACAGAAGCAGAAGCTATTTTCAGAGCTAAAATTGCTTGTTTACCCGATTCTACACGTATGGGGGTCAAAAAATGTTATAGGCTTGCTCTGGCTTGAAATACATAATCTGAAATTTAATAAATGAAGAAATTTCACCGACACCCCTGTGATAAATTGCCTGATGAAAACAATGCAACTGAATACAATAAAACGGAATTTGTAACTAATTTATACCACAATACAAATGTAAGCTTTCAATCTGGTCAGAATTAATCATATAATGTATTTCTCAGAAATCACACACACATACACATATAAACTCTACACTCAATTCAGCTCAATTCAATTGCTGCAAATAATTCACAAAAATGTACAGAACCAAGTATATATCTTGAAATGACTTTTCTCTTTTTTTGGGTCCATGACCCTTTTTAAAATAATAGAGGGAAATAGTTTTTAGTCAATAGCTTCTAGTCCATATATACATATATATGTATATGTATATATTTTAATTTCAAAGTTTAGCAAAAAAAAAAGCACAATTGAGGTTTTGCTAAAATAGAAATGAGAAACTTGTAGGATCACAGGGCCATTGTCTCTGGTGTTTCAGGGGTAGAATGTTGTCCCAAGAGAAAACTATTTGTACTTTTTGTGACCAAGTTATTCTTCTGGAATCTGACCATAGAATTCAGCTTGTGGTATCTACTTTTTCTCCACAAAATATGCATTTACAACTCCAAAAATATGCTAAATCATAAATTTAAAAAAATCATATTTTAAGTATGCAAACATAATCGTACTAACATTATTTGTTAGTAAGAGTAGACTTTATCCTATAAGAGGAGGAGATAGGCAATTTGTCATCATGAGAAACAGTTTCTCAAACTCCAATTCCTCTACTTGTTATAACTTTGATGTAACAAATAACATACAACCCTTTATAGGACTTATCAATATTTACTGATCATAATATCAGATATCACCTTGTATACTTTTAATTTTAAGATTAACTACATTAAATTATTTCTATAGCAATTGTGATCCAGTCCAAAATTCAATATGCTTATTCCTTTCTATTCCACAAATTATTTTTGCATCTAAAATATAGGAAGTTAAATTTGTATCTATCACTCAAATTATTAAATTATAATTTGTATTTAAAGCTAGAAAGGGATAAAAACAGATGTTCTGTGGACCCTTCATTTTTATACGTTTTTCAGGAGGTGAAATAAACTGTAATGTCAGAGAGGACCCAGGATCTAGTTTTTGTTGTTATAGTTTACAATCAAATTATCAATCAGAGAAAATATGAATGTTTTAGTGAGAAATGAAAAATGTAAAACGAGTTGTAAAAATTCTACCGTTTAAAGTTCCTAAGGTCAAACAAGTACTGACACATGTCATATATATGACATGTGTATGTATGACATGTATGAATGACATCTATGTTATATATGTGTATATATGTAAAGTTTACTAAAGACAACTGTTGACCCCAGACAAAAAGTAGTCTGGCCTCTTATCAACAAAAATGAGTTTCTTTGGAAACAACAGAAGGAAAAAGTGGTCAGTTCCATGGAATTAACCAAATAGCAAACAGACAGCATCCACCCCACTCTTTGGAAGGAGACTAAATCTCATCCCCTATTAAGTAAATTTAATAAAAGGGAATAAAACTGGTTCAGAGCACCAGTAGCAACAGGGTGGCTGCAGCCCCTCTGATCTGGAGTTACCAAAGAAACTGATTGTAGTGGCCCATCTGTAATCTATTGACATTTTTTTGAAAGGATAGGCCCCAGGAAGCAATAATCTAAGCACTTTGCAGGAATAGATGTTAATTAGTAACTATCAAAATAAACCTGTGAATTGTTATTCATTTTACTCATCCAGAAGAATAAAGATTCACCAAAAAGGACTTCATTGAGGACTTAAGTTGTACGTAGGTGTTCTAAAAAGTTGTGATGAAATAGCTGGCTAAGGGATGCATAAAATCTCCCATCCTGAGATCTTTTTTCATATGTCAAAATTATTTGCAAAAGGCACAGTCCTTTTGGAAATGAAAAATATTTAAGAAAATAACACTGGAAAATTTGTAAACATGCAAAAATAGTTTAATATCACTTTTAAAGCACTCAGAAAAATGGTGACATGCATATAGGTTAAGGGAAACCAAGTGGTTGTGTTAGCTCAGGAGAATAAGGGAAGAAATCACCTCTGAGGTGAAAGGTGCATACAGTTTCTCTCTCCCTGCTCTAATTCATTTTGCCCACATGCTAGACCCAGCATTCTAAATCCGTGATTTTCACATGCCAACTTTCCTGTTGTAGAGTGATCATATAGAGCTCAGTATGGAATTAGAACTGTTTGCAGATCTCTCCCAAATGTGTCCCTTGCCTATCTTCTAACACCATCCTTCTCTTCAGTTCCCTCTGGAACTTCAACTCCTTAATCCAAACCCAGACATCTCTACTTGATAGCGTTTGATCAAAAGTCAGAACAAGTTATCAGATTACCCAGTAGGCCTTCTGCCTATATTAAATGCAGCTTATATGAACTGTATAGTAAGTGGTATTGGGTTCCTTTCAGTTGGATGCTTTTAGGGTTGTTATGACCCAAAATCTACTTTTTATTTTGTTTTGGGGTCATAACCAGGAAGTGCCCAGACATTTCTCCTGGCTCTGCACTTAGAAATTATTTCCTGGGGCCGGGAAGGTGGCGCTAGAGGTAAGGTATCTGCCTTGCAAGCGCTACTGTAGGATGGACTGCGGTTCGATCCCCTGGTGTCCCATATGGTCCCCCAAGCCAGGAGTGATATCTGAGCGTATAGCTAAGAGTAACCCCGAGCGTCAAATGGGTGTGGCCCAAAAACCATAAACCAAGAAAAAAAAAAGAAATTATTTCCTGGCAGGCTCAGAGAGCCAAATAGGATGCCAGGATCAAACCCAGGTCTGCCAAAAGCTAGGCAAGTGCCCTCCCCACTGTGCTATTGTTTTGCCTCCTCCTTTATATATAGTAATAGATATATTAAATATAAATATATATAAATATATTAATATATTAATATAATATATATAATTTATTTAAGTAACATGGTTATAAAATTGTGGTTGAGTTTCAGGCCTAGAATGTGGTAGTATTGTCACCCTTCATCAGTGCATAATTCCTGCCACCAAAGTCCCCAGTTTCTCTCCCACTGCCTCTAGGGCAAGCATTTAACTGCTCTTTCTATTTTTGATGCTGTGGTTTGCATTATTATTAATGGAAGGGTACATTGCATATCAGTTTGTCCCTTTTCAGCACCCAGTTCTTGTCCAGATCTTTCTTTTTTAAAATGTCATAACCAACTCCTAAGCTCAAAGACTTCTCAAGGTGGCCAAACAGATAGTATAGACCATCTTAGAGATAGAACACAGAGATAGTACAGGTAAGATAGACTTATCTGTCTGTGAAAGTAAACAGTTCCACATTGTTGCAATATGTATTTTGCGGTGTCACACCTTGTGGTACTCAAGACTTACTCCTGGCTGTGTGTTCAGAGTTCACTTCTGATAGAATTCAGGGCACCCTCTAGGATGCCAGAATCAAACCTGGCTGGCCATGAGCAAGGCAAGCACTTTCCCTATTGTACTATCTCTCCAGCCTCCCTGTTGTGCCATATTTTCCCCCAGGTGATTTCAGCTTTTCTTCCAAGGGACCAGCAAAGAGTGACATTGGCCACCTATGATGCATCATAAATGACTATACTATTAATGGAATGGATACTATTAGTGGATGAATATATTAGTGGAATGAATATATTATTTATGAAATGAATGGTCACAGTGCTTCATGAGATAATCTCTCCTAGTGTACAGCTCTTGTCTGTTTGATCAAGTGTTTTCACATACATGGTCCCTATTTTCAAAGGAACCTCAGTGCAAAAATTATGAGCTAATCTTGACTGAATCCCATATTGTCCTTGCCAGAAAAGACTATTTTTTCCCCCTCCAGAGGCTGGCCCACTAATACACTAGGCAATGGCTGATTTCTGTTTTGGGGGGTTAGCTGCCCCAGGATGGGGTGGCCTGAATCCCAGCACACTGGCAAAAGCCCTTCATCCCAGAGTTGACAGCCAAGGACATTCTGGGCCATCTTTGTGACTTGAGGGTAACCTCTTCCTCTGGGGTTATTTTCAATGGACACAAGAGTGAGCATGGCAGCACCAGCCAGGGTTGTCAGTACATGTTAGGGACACACTGACAAGAACTGCAAATGGTGCCCCTGCCAGTCAGTGAAGCCATGGAGGCGAGGCAGGGAAAGAACTGACTAGAGACAGAGACAGCCTGAGGAAGAGATGTGAAGGGTGCGGGGGTGGGAGTGCTAATTCTTCCTTCAGAATTAGACCTTAGTCTATACAGGACATGGGTCACTGCTGCTGACTGCCTGGTGTAAATGCAGCACAACAACAAAATCATCAGAAACAAAGCAGCAGAAATAAAAGGAGAAATACCTTCCTAGCAGGACTCCTATATGTCTGTGTGTGTCTATGTGCGTCTGTCTCCCTCTCCTTCCTTATCTGTCTGTATCTGTCTCTGTCTGCCTCCCTCCTCCCCACCACCCCCAGCAAAGATGGGAACCTTCCAGGGGCCACTGAATGAAGCAGAGAACGAGGACAGAATTTGGGAAACTAAAAATAATTTTGTCATATTTTCAAGTAGTATATATATATTCCCCTTAAAGAATTGCTTAAAAATTTCTGAACTATAATTTTTCCAACAAAAACATAAAGAATGGTACAAGAAAGTACAAGAATGTAGACTGAGAAATATAGACATCTACATACAACTATAGGACATTAGTAGTTGCTACATGTTTTCATTTCAAATTAGACAATGTCATTCTTTACCATTTTTGCTGAAAACATTTTTTCCCTAATAAAAGTAAGTCAGCATGAATAATTAAGAATTTAGAGTTATTGGTCTATTATAATAATAATCCTTCTAATTATTAAGCCCATAAATCCTCATTTCTTGTATACACTAATGATGAATGATCAAAAGGCTTTAACAGAAAAAGATTAATCAGGGCATAATTAACAAACAAATCCAGTAACTTTTGCTGCCTCAAGCTTTATGGCAGTATTTTCGAAGAGGAGCTGGAAACAGACTGGGAATGAGCTGGGCATGATGCTCGCTGTGGCTATGGACAGTTCCACTGGCCGCCCAGGCTCAGCGGCGAGCTGTGAGTGGCCTCTGCTGGCTGCCCAAAGGCTTCCTAAATCCCTCATTCAGGAAAGACGGCAGCAAAATTCACAGGATTGCAAGAAATGAGGATTTGCCAATGTTATGCTCGATCCACTGTGCCCAACAAACCCACCACCTAGAAAAGTAAAGGGTGAAATAGTTTTTACAAAAACTGTGCCTAAGATGGTGCGTAGAATTATCATGCACTGCAAGACTTATAGCCAGAATCTATGTATTATCTAAAATTCTAATTTATAGGTCATAAAGGATAAACGGGAGTTTTTAACATTCATTTCAAGCAATTTAATTTCTGGCAGTTCATTATAAATATACAAAAAATTGTATTTTCCCCCGAATTTAAGTACAGAGTTAACAAATAGCTTTTGGGGGAAATGGAAAGAAGTCAATAATATATAAAAACCCTTGAAAAAATTGTGGTTTGATACAGGATAGACTATTTTATATAGAATGGCTTGGGAGGATTCTCTTTACTGTGTGGAACAGTAAAGCAAGACATTACTAAAGATTCCTTTACTACTGCACCAATGTTTTTTGTAAAGGTGAGATTATATTCAGAGTTTAAAACAGCAATTGAGAAATTGAAAATGTACTAGTAAGATGTACTGGTAATTTATTAATTACAATACAAAAAATGTTTCATTTGTGCTTAAGCAGCTATTAATAATAGACTTCCTGCATAGGATAGAATTTGTGATTGAAACAAATGTATTTAGTTAAACATACACATATCTATCTAATTCACTGTATGCTTAGCTCAATCTATCCACTAGATATATAGCCCATTAAAATTATTAAGTATTTTCACCAAAAGGTGGCTGCATTTATTTTTTTTAAGTTATTGTTCCCACATGGGGCAATATTTCCAGCACATTTCAACCTTCATTTCAGAATTCAGGCCCATTATCTCTCAGCTGCAAACTGACCACAGGGTGAGCTAGCTGACATGGAAGATAACCCTCCATCTTCCAGACACCAGTGGGAATGACATACTGACCCCCGCACACCCGTATTATGAGCCTGAAATATGGAGCCAATAATGCAGCTCCTGTCAAGGCATTTGCTTATCAAAATCCTTTCATCTCTCTGTATATTCAAAAAGCACTTTTAAGGGCAACGATAAACTGTCTCAAGGAATTTCAGATAATAAATGGAAATTCCGGCGGGTGTTTGGGAATCCCTCCTGAACCAACCCCCATCTCTCCTGCCATTCTGCTTAAGTTAAAAAATCAGTCACCTGTCTAGAAAATAGAAGCCAGAAGGGTTTTCTCCTGGGAGCACAGCTTGTGTGGAGTTCATTACATAATGGAGAGAAAATAAAAATCAAGAAAGGGGACTTAGTAGTTATTCTCCCAGCTGGTGAGAATAACCACAGACAGAAAAGCAGGATACATGGCGAGCGCCCTTTTCTCTTCTTTTTCAGTGGGAGAAAAGGTCAGGTAACAAGGTAGTGAAACTAATTATGACAGTCAGCAAATTATTAAGGTCTATGTTTGACAAAAGATATCTATCATGTACATATCACATTTATCTTAAGAATTTAAACAGACTAGGAAAACTTTTAAGTGGTTGGTGACAAATGACTGAATTTATGCTGATGCTTGAAACATGGTTGGCATTTCAGTAGTACAAAATTATTTTTTCTACATTAATTATTTTAAAATGCATCATAAACATGATCAGTTAGGCAATACCCTTTTCAACTGCCACTGATTTTTATTGTTTTCTAAGCTTTTTTTTTAAATATAAAGTAACACATGTCCTCCTATTTTCAGTTGACAGTGATGCCCTATGGAGCCTTACTTCGTAAAAAGGTGGCATGTCTCAGCTGGTTTTGGTGTTGAAAGATGACGTCTAAGAATGCTGAAGATACACCGATGGCAATGTTAGAAGAAAAATACTAATAGTCTCCACATTTTAAAATTGAATGCCCTTAGTATGCACACTATTACTAATAGCAACACTTAGAAAATAGCTAAGATAAGGGATCAACCTAGGCGTTCAATGACAGATGAATGGATTATGAAGATGTATATGTGCACAATGGAATACCATGCAACTACAAGGAGTGATAAAATCATGCAATTTTCTGTAACTTGGTTGGAATTGAAAAATAATCACACTGTATGAAAAAAGCTAGAAGAAGAAAGACAAACACAGGTTGATCACACTTGACTGTGGTATATAGAGTAACTGGATGAGGAAAGGTTGGCGTCAAGCTTAGGGAGGAGAAGGATAGAGAAGGAAAGATATCAAGGCAAGAAGGAAGATGAGAGGGAAGTAATGGGGAGGAAAGGGTTGGGATTTCAGTTATATTGGTGATAGGGAAGTGGGTACAGCAATATACACAGTACAGACTAAACAACACTGAGAACATGAGATTTAAGCTGCATCCACCAAGTGTGCAAGTGTGTCATGTTCCTGTCAAGATGGCAGACAGGGGCCAGAGGTGGAGTCAGGGTTGACATATGGGAGCACTAGTGATGAAAGTTGACACTGGTGGTAAGATTGCTGGTGAAATATTATATGTCTAAAAAGTAACTATCAAAAATTTGCAAATCCTTAAATTAATAAATTATTTAAATTAAAAATAACAAAACTGAGCACCCTAATGTGGTTTAAATTAGAAAATCAAGTACTAAATATTGTACGCTACAAGCTGTTTTCTTGAAACAAACATGCAGGCAAATCTTCAATCTTGTGCAAAGAGGCCTACAATTTGATAACTATACTGTGATTGGCACTAAAATTCTCCATAATTTTAGAGAAAAAAATACTATGATAATTCAACTTGTGGGGAGTGACAAAATCACAGAATAGATCTAGAGAGAAGTCAGGCGCTAAGCACATACAGTTCAATCTCTGATACCAAAGAAGCCTACAGATCAGGGGTCCTCAAACAGGGGTCCTCAAACAGGGGGCCAGTTCACTGTCCCTCAGATTGGAGGCCGGACTATAGTAAAAGCAAAAACTATGAACAAATTCCTATGCACACTGCATATATCTTTTTTTGAAGTGAAGAAACAAAATGGGAACAAATACAGTATGTGGCCCGCGGGCCGTAGTTTGAGGACCACTGCTACGATGAATGGAAGCCCCCGCTGCCATGAGTACAATCTGTGGACCCAAAGAAGCAAAGAACCCAGGGGGAAGAGAAGCAAAAGATGACAATTAGAATCAATGGTCTTGAGTATTGCTTAACAGCAATAACCCATGGAACCAGACACATAAAGGAGTAAAGAATGTTAGGGTTGCCATGGAGGCAGATTGCTGGGGTCAAAATCCAGATGCTCCATACTTAGAACCTTCTAGTTTCTCATCTTTACTACATGGATGACAATAGTCCTTATTTTACAGTTATTGCCTCTTAAAGGGGATACAGCATTAATATAGTGTTCTCTCACAATTTATATGAATGATTGTGCAATCTGTTAAGATACAATCGTAATGTTGAGTTGGTACCATAAACATAACAGTATCAGTGAGACAAAGAGACAGTTATAGGGTATCTGGGAGGGGGTGTTGTGGAGCAGACAGGGGCCACATCACTTTCCAGGGGACCAACTAATACTATCTCCATCAGGTCAAGAGAAAACCAAGTGAGCAATTGTTCCTCCTGTGTGCATTAAAAATGCAGAAGCGTATTTAATATACAAAATACCCTGAACTTTAAAGAACAGTTATTCTACAAATGAAGTTGAAATTACATGGTAGACAATCTAAATCACAAAACTTAATTCAACAATTTTCACAAAGACGTTATTAGTAACTACATAGGCTGGTGCTTTTCTGATGCTTTTCAATTAGCATAAAGGTCATGAGTTTAAATAAAATAGAGTTAAGTATCTTATCTATAATAATGGCCTCTAAATGGAATGTTTTACAGCTGATTTGCTGTTCGCCAATTCTAAGGGTCTGAAAAAAAAGTGAACTGGCAGATCACGCGAATACATGCTACTCAAGCAATAAAGGGAATATATCTCCCCCTGTGCCCACATTTACACACAAAGACACACATCACACATTTCACTTTATAAGAAAAAAAGGTGAAAAATCATGAAAGCGTCTGTGACCACAGAAGTCATTACTCTCTCCATTTTAATTTCCTGTATTTCTCAGAATTGTTTACTTATTTGTTTATTTAGTTGTCTGGCAGTTTATATTCAGCAGTGCTAGGGGCTTACTCCAGGCTCTATGCTCTGAAATGACTCTAGACAGTGCTCATGGGACCATATAGGATGCCAGGGATCAAACTCAGGTAGGCAGCATGCAAGGCAAGTGCCTTACTCACTGTACTATATCTGGCCCTGTAGCATTTTCTTATCTCTTAGTTGAGAGAGTTGTGGGAGAACTACATGAACATTTTGAATAGAAGTTTCTCAAACTCAGTGGTTACCACCTAACTTATTATTATATCACCAGAAGAACTTGGTGTATCTGGATGCACCAAATCCTGTATTGAATGTGTCAAAAAGCGCAAAGACAATTCTCCTAGCCAAAGACTAGCTGACTAGCATGCCACAATAATCCTCAAATATAGAACTTCCCCAAATAACTCACAAGTTGAGGACTTTTGTCTTTCAACAATCTAGAGATACTGCTTTAGAAGTCATGCTGGCAGCTGTATAACTGAAACCAGTTCAGAACCATTTTTATGAAATTAAACAACTGAAATTAAGTAACAGTAGAACATAAAATAAAAAGCTGTGCAAAATTTACAGAATGTATGACAAGTACATAATTAATCTACCAGGGATAGTCCCCCAAATTTTAATACATAAAATAAGAGGTATTATCACTATTTTTTATGTTTTGGGACAAACCCAGGAATGTTTAGGGGTCATTCCTGGCTATGAGCTCAGAAATCACTCCTGCAAACACGGGTACCAATTGGGATGCTGGGGCTCAAACCTGGATTGGCCAATTGTAATGCAAATGCCCTACCCACTGTACTATCACTCCAGCCTCTATTATCACTATTTATAAAAACACACCTCTGAAGACCCTCTCCCTGGTTACTGAGACTGGGGAAGTTCCTCATTCATTTTCAACATGGAAATGTTAACACTGGTCTCTTTTATCATCTATTTTAACAAATTATAAAGAACAAAAGCTAGCTGAAAAATAATAAAATAGATCTCAGATATTTAGAATCTGAAGCACAAATCACAGCATCCACAAAGCCTTAAGAACAATGAGGGAAACAGGAATTTATCTACTCTGGCAGATAGGGACACAAGTCCAGGAAAACCACAGGGCTTAAATTCTTAAGCCTATTGATATAGAACTTCAATTCTCTGTGCAATAACCATAGAAATAAAACAAACAGAAGAAAACTTAGCCAAGTTAAAGATGAAATGATCTAGGGCCTCGATGACGAACCCATGGCACGTGTGCCAGCTGTGGCACGTGAGAAGGTCCACAATTAAGATATGCGGCCCGGCGGGAGGCGAGTGTGGTGGTGTCTGCTTTGCAGCTCACCTGGCAACAGAGTCGGGCTGGCCATTGGGAGGACCAGGCATTGTACGATAGTTTGAGCACTTGGGCTCAAAAAGGTTAGCCATCACTGACCTAGGGTATCAAAAGTTACATACAAATGGAACCCAAGGAGTGAGAGAGTGCAAGAGCATACACAACAACAGAATCCAACACATGGAGGATGTTGCCAGTAAGACCGAAGACAAAATACTGGCCATCACCAAAAATGAAGTGACCAAAGAGAGATAAATGAATAGAGGAGAACATAAGATTCATAGGCAAGCGCCTTACCTCCATGCTATCTCCTGGGCCCCAAGATTCATAATAGAAATAGCAAGAGGAATAATCTTGGAATCATATGACAGGAGAAGGAGAGGAAAAAAGGGAAAGGGAAACAACTGCTGGAGGAAGAAATAATCACTGAAAACTTTCTTTAATTGAGAGAGGCACCTGCACAGATTCAAGAGGCCCAATGAGGACCAGACTAATATATTTCAACAAAATCATAACAGTTTAAGTTTCAGCACTACATCTGGTACTTTAACTCCATAACTGATTCCTTGAACACAGAGCCTGAGGTGACCCCCCTCATGATGTCCATATGGTCCTCAAATCAAAACGAACAAATGGAAAACTCACACACATACACACACAACTGTGACTATACAATATATAGCACAATTCCTGGAGAATTTGGGAAATACCAGTAGAATTAGTGAAATGATTAGAATGAAGATAACTGGTTGTTAGTACCCAAAAAAAAAGTCTTCCAGGGCCGGAGCAGTGGTGCAGCAGTAGGGTGTTTGCCTTGCATGACCTAGGGAGGACTGTGGTTCGATCCCCAGACATCCCATATGGTCCCCCAAGCCAGGAGTGATTTCTATGTACATAGCCAGGAATAACCCCTGACCGTCACCAGGTGTGGCTCAAAAACCAAAAAACAGAAAAAAAAAGAGTCTTCCATGGTGGCCCCCCAGGAAATGTATCCAGATCCCAGTAGTGCCCAGGATCCACTGAGAGAAGCTTGTCCATGCACAAAGCCTAGGCCAATGGTCTCAGCACCCATCAGGAACTCAAGAGAGACACACCTGCTTTCAGGGGTCCTCCCCACCACCACCATATCTAGTGGCAGCACAAGGAAGAAAAGCCTGGCATCTGGGTTTTATCAAGCCCCTTAGCAGCTCTAACAATCACTCCAGAGGGCGATTCTATTCCATTGAGCAGAAAGCAGGAAATTCCCATACACAGCGATAAAGGGATACTAGAAAAAAATGCACCACTAACCCTAACTATTGGCTTCTAAAGAGCAGGAATTCAATCCCATGAGAAACAAAGTCATTGTTTTTAAAGAAAGAGAAGCATTAGAAAGGAGACACTGGCTTTGGCTGAGGTTGGAGGCCAAACAGTGAATAGATTCTAACTGTGCTAGACTTTACAGGTCAATGTTAGTACAGCCAGTGCCAATGTGTCTGTCAGTCGTGGGCCTGGAGAGACTTAGATGTTTGGTGATGATGAAGCTGCTACTCAAGGCCATTTTGATTCAATATTTTAAAAACTGCATCATATATTTCAATTCTCACAAATAATTCTCCCTTGAAGATCCGGAGAACTTTCCAGGCCTGTTTTGCATCATAAAGGAGCAAACAAAGGCATTGGGTGCTGCATGTGAATATTTTGATTGATTCATTTTCAAACTGTCACTCTATACCATATAAAATTCAGCTCTTTCATTGTGCCTTACTGAAGTCCTATAACATTATGGTGTACTTGTAACTAGAATGACATAATCATCATCCTTTGGGCTCCTAGGAACCTCTACGTACCCTAATCACTGTACTTATATCATTTATTACACTGAGTTTTAATTAGATGTTTACACATCACATGAACATTCTTGGAGGCTAGAAGCATCAAGAGAATAGGAATATGTCTTACTCAACTTGGTTTTTACCCATGCAGCACACGGGAAGATATTCAATGAAGCAATACTAACTTGTTGGGCTACCTATTCATGTTTTATCTTGACATCCACACTGAAATCCCAACAAAAGCCAAACCCGTCATTCTCATTGCTTTGCATCACAACTAAATTCTAACTATACCTTTGCAATAAGTTCTGGGGTAGGCAAATATAGATACAGATATATCTCTTACATGTGACAATGGGAAAACCAAATGTAATGAATGGGAAAATTTAGTGTGCTCTATTAATTACAGAATTAAAAAACTGCAACACATACAAAATTAAACTATCCAAAAGATTCTTAAATTTGTAATAGGGAATTGCTTTCTCATGGTAGAAAACAAAATATTCTATACTACTCACATTTGAAAGTTGTAGGTACAGCCAGAGAAGCATTTCAGGGAGCCCTAGTCAATTCTTCAATCAGAAATCATAGTCAGCAATTTAAATTTATTTCCAAGTGGATAATGCATGATTTTACAATTAGAAACAACCCACCAGCTTACTAGTGATGAAGCCCCTTAGTGATTAAATGAGTTTTTACCTTATAAAACAAGGCTACACCTCTTATCAAAAATAAAATTCCACTTTGAACTATTTTCTCTCTTATTTCCAGTCATTAAATAAATGACTGAATGCTGGATATCTAAGAATAATAAAAGCTTACAAGTGTCCAACTAAAGAACAGTCAAACAATCATTTTGAACGGGACCTGTTAGCCTCTTATCCAGCTCTCTGTGGATGGAGACAAGATGTCATGTGACTGTCCCTTGGCCAAGGAACCATTATATGTTCATATGAACTGGCACTTTTTTATCTAGCAGAAGGCATTTCAGACATTGTCTCTTACTTGGTTCAATTTGGCTTTAAGTGATCAGAGGTTATGTGTAGTCTCTGAAGTCCTATTGGTTTAAGTTCATATTGCACAAGTTTGATCACTGCACCTTACTCTGTGCTTTATTGTAAAAAGGCTAGGGACAGAGAGTAACACTACTTCACTGGGCTCTCAGAGATTAAACCCTCAATAAGGTTTCATTTCTATTTTCTAGCCCCAATTTTCTTTTCCAGCCATCTCAATACCTCACCGTTAGGATCATTCATTCATTAGTTCCAATTACTTCACTTAATCAAACCAAGGAGAAGAAAACAATGCCATTAACTCCCTCTGCATCTGCTCTTACACCCCTGTCCAGGATCTACTGATTCAAGTTGAGTGTTGCTTTTTTCTGGACATGTCAGAACATGTCCATACAACATGTGCTTTAAAGAAGAGAATGTTTTCCTTTATAGGTTTATATAAGATGAGTCAAAACCAAAGAGAAAAGATTGTTCAAAATACCGCTTAAATACTGAGAATAGTATTGACAACATTGCTGCAAAGAAGAGACTCAGCTCTGGAGACATAGCTGACTAGGAGTTGAATCTGAAACTCAAGAAGAAAGGGGTGATCAGTCCAATGAACTTTGAAACAGATCCATTATATTGAACCGAGTTCATTCTAATGCACTTGAGTGGGATTATCTCAGGAAGTTTCAACTTTCCATTTTCCTTATTGATTATTGGCTACTGGCTTATATGGCAGCTTTGTTCTCAGGTCACAGATGGGAAGAACATGGGATCCTTGAATTCAGTCTGTTATAGAAGAGACAAGGGGAACCTAGCAGACAAGTCAGATGAGCTGAGTTCAGCCACATGTGATCTCTGTAATCCAATTGGCCAACTCCTCAGCATCTCAGTTAAACTCATCCATAAAGTGGGCCTACAGATCCTCTCACGTTTTTTCATAAAGACTAAAAGGAGAGAGTGAAAAGGAAAAAAAATAGAAGTAAAAGCCTCAGGCACAGCATTACACACACATTAAATATTTCATCAAGGCTTTTGACCCAGGAATGGTCACTCATATATCATTTTTACTCCAGCCTCTTACATCATTTTTCTTCCATCTGCTTCCCCATCTACCCAAACCCCAACTCTTCATATAGTATGTTCCAGTCTGGTAGATTCTGCCTCTGCTCTTTCTGAGATCACATTGAAATTATAGTAGCTATTCCATAATTGAGAACTCAACAGTCATCTAAATAAATTTGCCTAAATGATAACCATCAATGAATAGCAAAAGCAAACAAAAATAAACAGAAAAACCCATCCAGTCCACTTCATATCATTAGACTTTAGATTTTCTTAATCTACTAAAATTTTCAATATTTTTCTCTATTATCCTTTTATACCTTGTTATTCTAAACATTGTTTTTCTAGGCTTAAGTCTTAGATCCCTTTCCCAGAGATGGGAAAACAAAAAGAACTCCTTTCTGGTCATTTGTTTTCTCTAAATTTTTTAAATCCTTTATACATGCTGTTAATCAAGAACTTTCTCCATCATCTTAGACCAATTTCCCAATATCCTGCAAGGCATCAAGCCTCTTTAGAGAGGGTGTTTCAATTAAATCCTTTTCCTTTACTGTCATGTTCTAGAATGGCCCAACCACACAAAAGGAAATGAGAAGGTTTATCAGTGTGGATGAGATAAAATGTGTGAGATGAATAGGGGATAATGCAGGAGTTGGCTTAGTTCAATATTTCACATCCTCATTATTTTATTTTTATTGATTTTTATTTTTATATATATTTTGTTTTTTTTTGGGGGGGGGCACACCTGGCAGTGCTCAGGGGTTACTCCAGACTCTGTGCTCAGAAATTGCTCCTGGCTCAGGAGACCACATGGGATGCCAGGGATCAAACCCATGTCTGTCCATACTGGGTTAGCCATGTACAAGGCAAATGCCCTACCTTTGTGCTACCATTCCAGCTCCATCCTCTTTGTTTAAAAAACTCCATGAGATACCAAGTTCTTAGTACACTTGCTTCAGGATGTTCAATGCTCCAATACTAATCCCACCAGCAATGTGACCTTTCCTCCATCAATGTCCCCAGTTTCCTACCTCCCACCCCAGCCTGCCCCTTTCGTAAGCACTAATAAATTGGCTTCAGCTTGTTTGTTACAATAAGAGGCAAATGGAATGATCAGAACTTAGATCAATAAAAGTCAATTTGTGATAATCTTTACATCTCATAATGATGTTACCAAGGTCATTGTCTGAGAATTAACTTGCCTGCCCCTACTTTTTTCCTACCAGGTCCTCTGACTATGCTTTCTTCTGGTACCCCCACCTTTTCCTAGCAGTTGGTCCCCTTAGTGTCACATCATTGACTTCCCACATAGGCAATTTTCACCAGTGCCCCCTTATTTAATATCCTGGAGGGCAACAGAAGCTCACATAGCCCTGATTGAAACACTGGTTTAACTCAGTATATGAAAGCAAAATTAAATCAATTATTCTACATAGAAATATGTTAGTACAGTTCTTTTTTGGTAAGGCAGATCAAAACCCAACATTGACAAGGGTGAGTTGAAGTATAATTAATTAACACTGATTTCAGAGTAAGAAGCTTATGAATATCCTCTCCAAAATATTAACATCTATGTTCATGAACAGCTGTTTTCTCAGTCAAATAAGGATCATTAATTTTATTGTTATTATTTTCCCCTCCCTCATTAGTTTTAATTCAAACAATGGCCAATATTTTAAGAACAGTTTCAGTTTGTTCAATGAAATAGCTGGAGATTCTATCAAACAGATGGAAACAGCTGACCATTCAGAATTGGAAAAGGGCAAGGCCCATCTTGTTCCTTGTACCCTCCTTTGGCAGGTCAAATTTCTGTTCCTCTTGTCCTACAAACAATTTTCAAGTCCATGCTCAATAAATAAATTTGGTCTCTGCACTCCCAATCAGGGCTGCAAAATCCCCTCAGAAGCAGACCTATGATAAATGGACTTATTTTCCCAAATCAAACACTTGAATTTAAATTCAGATGAGTTAATGCAAAGGTCAACATTGTAATCAGTTCTTTTGATCTTTATAGAATTTCTGGAGTAATACATAATAAATCTGAAACAAGGCAATTTGCAGCTCTGTATGTGTGGCTGGCAATAAAAATCTTAACGATCAGAGCTTTTATGTACTTAGGGAACGTTTTATAGTAATGGCAATGGAGGGAGCCTCAGTGCATAGGAAACAATGGCAAGAGATAAACCCTGAATGCTTGGAGTCCTTGATTGTTTCTGCAATTTATATATATTGAGTTTCTATGAAAACTTAATAGATGCATATCTATGCTGACTGAGATGGCCACTACTTTCTTACAATCTCTTCATTTTGAGGTAATATGCTGAACATAAAGTACTTAGGATAAAAATAGGCAGATCAGATGTGACCCCCAAATTTTCAATATCTAAATTAGAAATACATTCCTTTAGCATTTTGGTTTTTCATACTCAAATATTTGGAGAAGTAAGACTATTTGTTTGTTTTTTATTCTGGGGCTATACCCAGCAGTGATCAAGAACTTACTCCTGGTACTGTACTCAGGGATTCCTCAGACTGATCCTGATGTGATCCTGGGGATCTATTTTTGGATCAGCAGTATTCATGGCACAAGTTTTCCCCACTGTACAATCTCTTTAGGTTCAAAACTATTTAGAAATTAAATTGTGTACTTGAATTTTATGATAGGAAGAAAAAGAATAAAAAAAAAAGAGGCAAATAATTTCAGAAGAAGAAACTTCTTCCAACTGCAGTTTCTTTCACATTAAGTTCTCTCCTTGAGAAGTAAATGTAATCTGGCCTCTGGGCTCCTCTCACAGTTGTACTCATCTACCAAGGATCATTCTAGAATTTAAGCTCTGAAGACAAAGACATGGAAAGGCAAGTCACACTAAAAGTCCTGCCAACGTTCTACAGTCGATTTCATTCTCCCTAGTAAGTGGTGCTTCCAAATTCTCAGATTACACTGAAGTCAAGACAAGTCACCATGAAGGACTGGTTGTCTGGCCTGCCTGACTTTCTAGGTCTTGTTTACTTCTCTTGAAGATCTAAAGGAATTCTGGGTCAATGTTTTGTCAGAGTAGCTCAAAAGGATATATATTGTGAAGCTTTGTGGGGTCTGAGATGGCAAATGTCTCCAAGCCTGATTCCATGGAAGGATGTTGATTCAAGGAAAGCACTCACCTAGTTCATCCAGCACGTCTCTATGCTGTGACCTGAATTCATAAAATACACCCTCAAAAAAAGAAGTTGAAGTTTCTAGACCTAGTTTCATCTCAAAAAGCTCCCCACAAATGTGGACAGTAAAATGCATCTGACTCTTTTGGGGATCCAGACAAATGCACATTGATCACAGGCCAGTGGGCTGAGTCATTCACTGCTTCACAGCACAACAGGCTGAATCATTCACTGCTTCATAGGTCAGTGTGCTGTCATTCACTGCTTTACAGGCCTGCATGTTGAGTCACCCAACAGTAGAATCTGTGAAATCACAACACAGTGCTTTCAGGGAAAATGGCAATGGAGGCAGAGAATTCCTGAGTTCATTATGAATAACATGTGAAAAACCTTATCCTAATAGCTGATTTGGGCAACCCATTTGGGCAAAGTGAAGGAATTTCTTTTCTGAACCCAACTTCTTGACTTCCTATGAGCATGCCCTAGAGCTCAACTGGGCCACTCAAGTTCCACAAGGAGATAAGAAAGCTTTTCTGGTAAAACCTCACACAACTCATTCCAGTAGTAGTGCTCTGGGGTTCCCACTTGAAGGTGCCCTTCACTTCCTCAGAACATGAAACTCGGTTACACTGCCACTTCCTGGCAACTTCTTGCCACTCTGTAGCACAGAAAACGCAAACAAACATATGAACTAAAAATACAAAAAAATAAAGAGATTAATACAAAAACACTTGTACTAATTCTTCCTGCAGAAAGGGAATGTGTAGGAAAGGAATCTCTTAAGATCACAGAATTCACTTTCCATCTGTCCTGCACTAAAATCTCAACATGAGGCAAACAGTTATTTGACTTAATAACTAGTTGTCTAAAGACCTTACACTAGATTTTAGGCTTCTAAGCAGCAGACTAGGCATTGTCCTTTCTGTTGACTCTACAGTAATAGAAACAATTTATTCTATGAACAATAACAAGCTGAGAATGACAAGGATTATAGGTCGAGGCCCCTAAACAAAAAATTGAGAGACTGATGTCTATATCATGTAGAAAATTTCACAAAATGGGACCAAAGTGGTAGTACAGATGGTAGGACTTTTGCCTTGCATGCTGACAACTAGGGTTTGATATCCATATGATACTAAAAATGGGGGCGGTGGGGAGGGAAATCCACAAAAGATTTTGTAAACTGAACATCTGACAAATAAAAATGATTCTACAAAGAGTGAGAGCACAACCTATATTTGCTGAGTAAATGGATAAACACTGGCTGACATTTGCTCCCGGAGAGAGCTAGTGGTGCCTCTTTGATAACAGTTCACTGGCTGAAGAGTTGGACAAGAAGTGGGAAAAACAGCAGGTCTGATCACATGCCAAGTTTTCTCTTCCTTGGAAAGCAAAGACTTCCTAAGTTTGGGGAGTGTTTACATTCCAGAGAATAGGGAATTTTTATTGGCTTCCTGAATGGAATAATCTCAGAAGCACCTGCCCTCCCTATATATGCAAAAAGCAAAACAATAAGGCAGATGGAATGCTCTGAACATTTATAGGATTAGGTAATGGATTAAAGAAAAAAAACTCACTGCATACAACTTTTTTGAATTTGTGTTCTGGGATGAGACTTGGGAGAGATGTGGCTGGCCATTGGAGATGTCATGAACCGAAATGCCCCTAAGTGCTAAGATGAAATTGTCATGTGCAAATAAGTATTTGTGTATATTTTATTTTTTTCCTTCCTCCACACCTCTTCGAATAGTCTTTAAATTCCACTTCAAAAGAGCAGTTCTCTCCTGATCCATGAACCTAGTTCTAATGGAAACCTGGGTCTCTGGGCTCAATGACAGGGTCCTCTATTGGACACCTATTCTGGGCCAGGCACCAAGTGAGCAGCATTTTAATTTGTCTCTGTGAGTGATAAAAAAAAAGGTTGATAACTCAGATAAATATTTCAAGATTTTTTCAATTTAATTAGAAATTTATATTTCCCTTCAGGGTCTAGCCCATTCCCCCCATACATCTTGCCTCAAAGATTAGAATATATATATATTTCAGGACTGTCAGTCATATCTAACATTTGGGAAATGTAGATAGTAAATGCTGCTTTGGGATTGAAAATGCTCCAGAACCATTTAAGATATTTCTGCTACTGTGTATCAAAAGATCAGTGTCCCATGAGGAGAGTTTATATGATTTGATAGTTTTTCCGTCAGTGACCAAATGATTCAAACGATGATTTCATTCCACCCAAATTATGGCTCATACAATAGTATGCAGAGAAAGCAAGAGGTCCTGATGGCCTTCTGTCATTTAGTCACTCACTAACTCATTTATTCTTCAATCAACGTTTATTTTCAGATTCCTCGGCTAGTAAACTGGGTTAAAAATAAATAGAACTAATTCAGATACACTGCATTTGATAAATTAAGAAATATAGGACTTCTTAATCAGGCAAAAGTGCCTAAAAATAAGCTTGGGGGATAGGGGTTGGGTCACACTTGATGGTACCTAGGTGCTACTACTAATGATGTGCTTGGAAGTGACAACTGGAGATGTTTAGGGGATGAGATGCAGTGCCAGAGATCAAATGGGGTCAACCCTGAGAAGCCCTACTTCCGGGACTTTCTTCAATCCTAAGAATAGTTTACTGAATGCAAATTCATGGATGTTAGAAACATGCCCAAGATGGTGATTGAAGGTTTTCTCTGGGTTTAGAAGGTTAGTAGGGTGTAAGACTCCCAACTCCCAACTTTTTTTTTTTTTTCTGTGCAAATAAAAGCAACTCTGATCCCCTGATGAGGGCATTCTGGGAGAGCACTGTAAAGTGCCAAACTTTTAAGTATCTCATTCTGCTCTAAGAAAGTTATAAGTGTTCCTATCTAACCCCCAGATTAGGAGTTCCTGAGTTACTAATTTACTGCCAAATATATGACCTGGGTGTTTCTGAGGTAGAAAAAACAAGCAAGCTTATTCCAGTAGATATTCGATTTCCTTTGACTTAGTTGTTTTAGGGGCTAATGACAGTGATGAAGACTCAAGACTTAATGTAAATACCTAATTAAAAACTCACCACCTCCAGTATATGCTTTTTATACAGTAGATGTTCTACAAACAACATTAATCATGATTATTCTTATCATTCATTTGCCAAGCATTTTCATGCTGTTTTCTGATTTTGAACGTTCTTTCCATCCTGAAGATAGAGTAGTAATCATTTCCATGAAAAAGAACTAACTACCAAGGCAGAAAAGAATAAATATACATATAACACCAACAGTATTAAATAAAAATAACCAGGATCCCATTATTTCATACTCTTATCCACATAAGGACTTAGCTTTTCATGACTGTCTTGGTTTAACCACAAAAACAAATCTAGTGGTAAATTAAACTTGCACAATGGCCTGCTTCAGAAACATTGATCACCCAAGTCAATTTTCTTTTTGTTTTCCTTTTTCTTTTATTTTTCTTTGGGTTCAGGGAGGGGAGGGGAAAAGTGAAGGGGAGAATGTGGGGAGGAGAGAGAGGGAGGGACAGGAGAGAGGGAAGAAGAGGGAAGGGGCAGGGGAGAGGGTGGAGGGAAGGAGGGATAGGGAAGAGTCCAAGTCAATTTTCTTTCTAAAACAATAAAGTGGCTCACACAGTAAGTCAAGACCTAGATGCTAACCAGACACCCAAAATCAGGCAGTGAGCAAGGGTCCTGTTGTTAAGGTGGAAGAAGTCCAGCTTTGTACTACAATGTAAATAGTATGAAAGGGGATCCAGGAAAGGAAGGCATCAGAGTGCCCCATGGACTTCGGTGGGGAGACAGTGGTATGTGGTGGTAGACATGAAACTCCACTGTATTCTTAAAATATATAAACACGCAGACTCTCATAAACCAATTCTACCTCATTAAATGAAAGATTAAAACAAAGGAACTTACTTTGTACAGGAAATAAAGTCATTCTAAACATCCCATTTAAAAGCCATATTTCTTCCATTTGACTCATTGGAAAGGATTGTCTACTTCATATAATCTTAATGAACATGTATTTCCAGTATGTATGAGCAATAAAATGTCTGTGATAATGAACTGTATGTTTATAATTATATATTATATTAATATAATCACTTAAATACATGTAGGGAAGCAAGTAAGACATGCAATCATTAAGATACGCAATTACATGATTATTAAGTGCAGTGCACAGCACACAATCAGCGGTTTTGGTTCACATGGATGAATTCTTTTGTGCATCTCTTTTAAAGTTCTGAAAAGATTTACAACTTGAAATATTTTTTAATGTTTATCTAAGTCATTCTAGAACTTCTCACTACCATAACAACTTAAGAAAAGAGAACAAGACTTTCTCAGATCATGAATAAAAGAGAGAGAAATGAGCTGGGCTTATATATATTGAATTTAGATGTTGTTAGGTTACAATCAGGTTAACTCAGCCAACAGTGTCCTTCCCCTATGCTGGTCTACTGGGGCATTCGAAGGGGTGTCAACAGAACCAACCAGCACACATAGGGCTTCACTGCAAGGTTCTTTTTACTCAGTAGCAGGCAAGAAAAGAGTCTCATGGATCATGGTGCCTGGAAGCATTCATATCCCTAGGGAGCTGCTACAAATGCAAATTTTCAGACCCTAAGCCAGACCCTCTGGATGAGGAATTCTAGGGAGGCAACTCAGCAACTTGCAGTTTAACAAGCCCTCCAGGTGATTCTGAAGCAGACAGAAGTCTGAGTGCCAGGGCTTCAGGTTAATGCATTCAGAGAACCATGACTGTCATTCTTTAGAGTTTCACCTTGAAAAGAGAGCCCCACAGTCCCCTTTACCAACTTGTTCAGCACTCTGAGCCACAAACTGAGAAAACAGAAACATAAATGTAATTCTGGGTCATGTTTGGAGGGCAATGTCTCAAGGCTTTCAAAAGGTGACAGCTTTAAAAGTTACATCCATTTAACAAAAATAGGAAGGAGGAAAGTACTTTGATTAACCCACTGTACAAAGGGGAGGGAAATAGAATTCAATTGGAAGAAGTATAGTTCATTGGCTACTAAGTAAAATGAAATGTTTCATCTCTAAATAACTGCAATCACTTATTAACACCTCTTTTCATTTAAATAATTTTGTAGTCTTGGAAACTATGAGTAATATTTCTCAGCATAAATGCCAAAAGTCTTTGCTTAAGAATTAAAATAAGTTCTTAAATAATCCCAAACATACATAAGTAATAGGACGTAAATATGTGAAAATCCTAGAAAGTCTGATCAATAAACCAATAGCCATGTACATAATTAAAACCTCATCCCTTTTTTGTGTGTTTGTTTTTTCTTAAAAAAAATGACTGAAGCTCACCAACTTGAACTTCCACCTTTATCTAAAGTGGGGACACTTCAATGTATTGTTGCTTACTAAGTTCTGTTTTTTGTTTTAATATATAAATTCTTTAACTAGATCATCATGATACACAATTACAAAATTGTTCATGATTTTCAATCATACAATGTCCAACACCCTTCATCAGTGCACATTTTCTATCACCAATCATTCTAGTTTCACTCTGTCATCCACTCTACTCCTCTACCCCCACTGCCTGCCTCTCTTACTTTTTTCCTTTTAGACACTATGGCCTGAAATATGCATATTAGATTCTTAAACTGCTTCATCTGATATCCTCACAACCCTGCATGTGCTCTTACAAGTACAGTCTTAGCCCTAAATTTAAGTGATCCAGGTGAAGAGATGTGTGGCCTTCTACAAGTGCTGTCCTGTGATACTCAATCCAGAAGCAGCTTGAGGTAGAGAAAAGAGGCACAGGAAGGCCAGGAAGAGCCTCTGTTCAACAGAGACTCTGGGTAGGACAGTGATGAAAAGTCCAGATGCTGGAGTGCCACCATAAATTATGTTAAGACGAATGGTCAGGCCACTGAGGGGTTCCAAAAATAGGTTGGAGCTGCTCACAGTCTGAAAACAAATTGCCTAAATTCCAATATGAGAAAACAGTGCTCTTGACACATATTTTCAAGTGGCCACTACTGGCTGAAGCAAGGTCTACGGAGATGAAATACAATATGCTTTGGCTTTGAAATTGGAAGTTGTTATTCCATCAAGACACTAACAGGCAAAGAAATCTGCATGAGTCCAGTGCCTCAAGGCTTGGAGATTTATTAGGAAAGAAAGACAAAATGAAGGATAGTGTGTCAACAAGACAGAGCCCTGGGAGTGAGCCTGCATTTTGTCAAAATGCAAAAATCCCCAAATCTTACTTTTTAATCATCTCAGGAGTTAATGTAAACTTGAATTATACAATTATGGGTTTATCTAAAATTGTAAATGTAAAAATGTAAATGTAAATATATATTTAGTGACATCATAAATCAAAAGCAAAATCATTCCAAGGGATTCCACCTATTAGTCATAAGTTCATTTTTCTTGAATATCAACACCAAATCAAAAATGTTAACTATATGAGATTCCCTTACATGTAGTAAACAAATTAACAAAAAAGGCACTAAAAATAAATAAGAGGGTGTGGATAATGTAGATTAAAAGATGGTTGTGGTTAGCAGAAAGGGGAATAAATCACTGATTCATTACTAAATGTGCAAATTGCCATTTGCACATTTGCATCCATCACAATTAAGACAATGTACAAAAACCATAATTAAAGTTTCCTATAAATGAGTGACAGATTCTCTGTCTTTTTAAATCTAATATGCCAGTAAGACGGCAACAATCAATTCCAGAATGTTATTGATTAATCTTATCACAGAGCTAAAATGCTGAAGGATTCGGTAGATATGGCTTTATTTTTAAATCAAGCACTGTTCACGTGCTCATCTTGGCAGAAATGTCAGAGGCATGTTGCTAAGAATATGCATAATATACATGGCTCAACAATAGTCATGTATTTATTTAGAGTAGTATTTTAAAAATAATGTTTTTAAGTGCCAACATTTTGGAGTAATGATCAACGACTATCTTGAAAATTAAATATCTAATAAAAAAAGGGGCAAATGATATATCCTATTGCAGAAGATGCAAACATCTTTTTGTTTACCATAATAACCACAGAGGACTCAGATCACAGATGTCCATGGTGATGCAGGATGCATTAAGATGACGCTATCATCAGAACAGCCATCCCCCACAATGGAAAATATCATTAGTGGGTTTCTGAGAAGAGAGAGTGGCTTTTTTTTCTGCCATAGGAAAGGAATTCAAAGCTCTCAAACCGGGTAGAAATGGGATCTTGCACTACTGAGAGAGAAGACAGCAGTGCAGAGCCATATTGTCCCCCAGCATGGAGTGATCAGACACCTGCCTAAAATGATGGACAACTCTGGCCTAGTGAACAGGCAAAAAAAAAATCCCATTTGCTCTCATCCAGATGGGACCAACCGGACGCTTCCGCGCAAACAACTCATCCTTCTTCGGACCTTCTTGTCCGGCTCTTACGGTAGCTCCGGCTGATAATGATGAATATCGGGGGCTGCGATAAAGTGGGGGGACAACAGAAGCCTTGTTATAGCTGCCCGTCTCTCCATCTTGTCATTATTACACATTGAAGATTTATTTGGGTTTATTGTTGTGCAGAGGGGCTGGCCATTTGCAATTCATCACCTCCTACAGAAAGTTCAAGAGAGTGGCCGAAGCTATAATTGCTCTCTCCACCTGCTTCTGGAAATTATGAGGCTGCAAGTTAGGGCAGCAGCATCTTCATGGAGCCCCTCCAGTCACCACAGCATTTACGATGAAACACCCTGGTCCTATCTGCACTTGAACATGGCCTGCACTCCCATGAATAATGCCACATTTCCTGGCAATTGATTGGATCAACAGCACAGGCTCCTCTAAAGCAATGACAGGATATATCACTCAAACAAAGGCTGCTGGTCCAGAAAAGAAAGAATGAAACAATTAGAGCTGCCACAATCTAGAGCTTTATTGATATTATTGTAAATACTAGGTTGCTGTGTGCTGGATTTGGGAATATATCCACCCATTAATCAGGCCCCTTCTTTGCATTAATCTGATACCATCTTCTAATCTTCCGAAGTCAAGGTATGCTGGCTACAAACCTGTTTGGGAAACAGATGGGATGTCAATCCTCTAGGAAGTTGGCCGAAGTTCTCAGAATTGGGCACACAATGAAAAATTGGATATAAAGCTATCATTTTGTTTCAAGACCCATCCCCCAAATATTTACCAATATGTAAAGTGAATTTGACTCAAGAAACAAATAAATAAATAATAAAACTAGTCATTTTTTGTTCCTTTAGTGAAGTTTTCTCCCCTATAACCATTATTTTTATTTTAGGAAGGCATGTACCTCTGTATTTTTCCTTCCCATACTGTTAGAAAAATTTTTTAGCTCTTTCATCTACACTGTGCAGATGTTGTGACTTAGGGATGTTAGGACAAACATTTGGTGCTTGTGTGATTTCTTTCCTTCAGAAATGTGAGAGTTGCTCATCAGAAAAAATGTAGCAAGACTCCTAATTCATTTCTCGTGGGTTTCCACATCCTATCTGGCTATGGATTTCTTATACCAAGATTCACTGGGATATGCATTTTTTGGTTCCAGGTCATCTTTTAAGAAATCTAAGTAAATAATTCAGGACATATAAGCTAGCTTCATGATTTAATAGAAAACCCCAAAAATGAAATAAAGATTGCCTTATCTTATTGGGTTCCCCAGAGTCTAATGATGGTGAGCTCATTTTGATAAGGCTAGAGCAGAATCAATTCTCAGAGGACAAACACTTTTACCCAGCAGTTCTTAGTGACAACACTACTGCTTTCTACTCTTGCAAATATCATGTAGTCAGCACTGCCTTCTACATGGCTTTGATTGGGACATGGATATGGCATATTTCTGTGAGGTTTGACTCCATTTGAATCTCACCCTGCCGAACTCAGAAGCCCTATGAGGGGTGGGCTTCCAGTGGAGATGCCTGTGGGGGTTGTTACTGGAGGCCATGGCCAGTAGTACTCAGGGGCTAATTCAGGCTCTCTGCTCATGAGATGGTATATGGTACAAAGGGGTTTTACACCAAGATCAGCTCATGCAAGCAACTTTTCTCTTGTACTTTTCTTCAGCTATTTTATTTTTAATTTTTTGTTGATGTTATTGGTGGTGATGTGGGCCACACATGGCAGAGCTGAGGCTTACTCCTGATTCTGTGCCCAGAGATCATATCTTATGATGCTTGGGGATCATATGCAATGTCCAGGACTGACCCAAGGTAGGTCACAAGTTTTTTCTTTGGGGGGGGGCATACATGGTGATGCTCAGGGGTTATTACTGGCTCTCTGCTCAGAAATACTCCTGGCAAACTCAGGAGATAGTTTGGGATGCAAGGGATTGAACCCATTTTAGCTACATGCGGGCAATGACCCTTTGTGCTATCACTCCGGACCACAGTAAAGTTTCTGTACTATCTCTTCTAGACTTCCCAGAAACTTTTTTAGGGGTTTATTTCTGTTTGGAGGTCACATCCAGTGATGTTCAGGAGTTACTCCTAGCTCTACATTCAACAGTCACTGGTGGCAGATTCACATGTCAGAAACTGAAGCTACGTCGGTTAGGTGCAAGACAAGTGCCCTCCAAGCTGTATTATCTCTCTGGTCATCCCTGAGACTTCTTAATCCAATTTCTCCAAAAATGTGATAACCTAAATTAACCTCTCTGGGTGAGGACAGAGCTGCTGCTGCTGCTGCTACAAAGCAGGCCTCTCTTCCTCCATCCCCCTCAAACTCAGGCCATGGATGCTGACCAGAATAGCATTACCTGAGCACCTGAGTTTAGTTATTCACTTGATGTGTGCAGCTCACATTCATTCTCTCCATAGCCTAATTTTCCGATTCTATAACTAGCAGCATTTCTGGCTTTCTGTCCAGCGTTCTCACTATCCTACCCTGCCTCCCAAATGATTACTGCTCTGACTTTCTAGAAATGGCTCAGAGCACAAAACTTCTTTTTTGTGCAGACCTTACAGACAAATACAAATCTCCCAGTTAAATATTCCTTATTGGCTATTATCTTTCTACCCAAATAGTCTGACCAGCAAGGACCCAGGAGGGACTCTCAGAGATGCTAACACTCTGCACTGCCAACTTCTATATCAAAGGTTTGCAACTGGATGAGAACTCCTTTTCCATTGTCTTAAATGACACCCCCAATTGCTAATGAAGTGGAGTTCAGTATGTTGTTAGCTATCTGTGCTTCTGCTTTCTTTTTATCTGAGGTACCTCTTCTACCAGATGCTGATTTTGCACTTCCTGAATCTACTTCTCTATTTTGGAATCTACATTTAGACAATCTTCTGGGATTCTGAGAGCTTCTCCATATCTGTAGCTGGGATCTACCATGCCTGGCTCTGCTTACAAAGTTCCTCTTTTCAAAAACAAAAGTGGGGGAAGTATTTGCCATAGAGGAAGGCTGGTGGGGAGATGATGGGAAGGAAATTTCAAACATTGGTAGCAGCAAATGTACACCATAGAAATGATGAGTGTTGGATCATTGGAACACTGAAACACTGAAACTTAATCAACTTTTTAAATCTGTATCTCTCTCAATAGAGTGCAACTGACCTTGCTTTTCCCTTTATGGTTTAAGTTGTCTCTTGCCTGGTTTTAAGAAATTCTTCCAAGCCTCAACATTTATTATTTGTTGATTTGGTTTTTGGACCACACCCAGCTATACTCCTGGCTCTGCACTCAGTGAGACCATATGAGGTGTCAGGTATTGAAACCAGGTCAATTGTGCGCAAGGCAACTGCCTACCCTGCTGTACTACTCTCAGATATCCTGTCTGTAGCTCTTAGGGCTGTTCTATAAATCTGCCTTTCCACTTAGATGTTTGATCCACTCAATTTTTAGAGGAGTTGTGAGTAGATTCCAATGTCATTGCTGTCCTACAAATGAATCATTGTAGCTTCCTCATTGATCAAAGATCAATCTTTGTCATGTGTCAAATGATGCTCTTTGTGTGGTTCTACTTCTGGATACTAATTATATCTATATAATAGATACTTTATAGATATTTATAAACATATATATATTTCAATTCTTGTGTTAATACATATACATATCTTTCATAAGGAATATTTTGAATGTCTACATATTTAGTATGTGATAGAAACATAAAATAAGCAGAAGTCAAACTTTATTACCATTTAACAAGTTAATAAACTGAAGACAAGACTTAATCTATAAAATGCTTCTGAATCACCATCCAGATCTTATGATTCTCCAACTGATTTTCTAATCCACTAACTTTTTCAAAGCATTGCTATGTTATTTCATCAAACTCTAACATTTTAGTAACTAAAATGATAATAATGACATAAGGACATATGATGACTTTCTATTATTTTGAGAAAGCATAGGTTTTTGATTCCCCCAAAATGATGAGGAATAGGACTTTGTGAAGACTAGATGAATACTCAGAAAAGTTGTTTCTTTCTGCAGATGAAATCACCAATCTGCACAGTGTTGATAACTAATGACTTTTGTGATTTTGGTTTTGGACCACACATAGGAGTATTCAGGGGAGCAAGCAGTACCTGGGATTAAAGCCAGTGCTCCTGCATGCAAAGTATGCTTTGTATGTGCTCAATCCCTGGAGCTATCTCTCTGGTTCAAATTTTCCTTTTTTCCTTTTCTTTTTTGTTTGTTTGTTTTGGGGGCAAGTTACTACAGGGCTACACCTGGCTCTCTATAAAGGCTTCACGCTGGTGTTATCAAGGGACCATACATGTGCTGTTGGCCCAAGCCTTTTTTTCCTTTTTCTGTTTTTTAGGCCACACATGGGCAGTGTTCAAGGGCTACTCTTAGTTCACTGCCCAGGAACAGAACTTGTAGTGCAAGGAACAGAACTCAGGTCTCCTATACGTAAAGCATGCATGTTCTAGCTCACTAAGCTCTCTCTGACCTAGATAACCAAGCACTCTCTTGAAAGGGTTTCTGAGTATCGGAAATAAATTTAAATATAGAACCCTGTGCTTAACATATAAAAATCTTAATATTTAATTGCACACTTTATATCATTTACAACGCACATAGACTCTGATATTTCAGACAAATCAAGTTTAATCTAAGATAACATTAAATGAGGGAATCAGACATTAGATTAAAAAACTGAATTATTTCATGTTATATTTGAGTGTTACTCTACAGACTTATATGCATCCAACTGATTACTTAAAAGTCAGAGTCAACCTAAGAAGGCCTCAACCATCTTACTAGCCATGTCCCTCTAGTATCTAGTTTTTAAACTATGGTAAGTTTCCTTGTTTATAGTTCCCATACCTCCAAATATACCATTAAATCAAAAAAGTCATTCAATGGTCAGGCAAGAGCCAAGCAAGCCCCCTGATTTTTCCTTCCAGGAACACAGTGCCCTTTAGAAACCCATTCTCTCAGGCGCATGGCACTTCTGTCATCATTGCTCCCTTTCACTGTCAACTGGCCAGTATTCCAAAGTCTCATTGTAAACTTGTGTCACCTCCCTGCTAAAGACCCCGAGAAATGAGCTGACCCTAGATGTAATTTGGAGACAGATCCTACAATGGTGCCTCTCTGCCTGGAGAGTGATAAGTCAAACTCCTTTCCTATGCTTGGCTCCAGATTCTGACTACCAGCCATCTAGTCTCCTTTCACAAAGGGAAGGAGAAAGTCTAGCAGTCTTATAGGATAAAAGTCAGAGAGCTGAGTGTGAGGGAGCATGAGTCCAGTAGCCTAGGGAAATAAATATTAGGGCAGAAAGCAGAGCCCAATAAGCAGGAGAGAGCCTGCAAGATGGGGGTGATATAGAAGTCAGACAGGGGTTAGCCTGCACCCCATGCTCTGCAACCTCCAACCCTGACCCTAATCTACTGTCTCTTCAGAACTTTTTTTTTTTTTTTAAGTCTCTGATGTAGCTTATGGACTACCCCACATCCTAGGTCAAAGTTGAGAACTAAATTGGCATCATTTCAGACCCTTCACCATTGCCCCCATCCCTACCCCCAAGTACCTGTTGCCTGTCACAGCTCTTGAGAGTCAAAGGGGTTTGAAAGTCCCACCCTGCTTCTGCCATGGATCGCTAACACATTCCTTAGGTGTGTGTTTTCTTGCCTGGAATCATCATGATTTCCCACACACATGGACTCAGAAAATGCTGAGTGATGTGTGAGAAATCCCACTTTGACAACTCCAACATTCTGCAGATACAAGGAAAAATATGCACAGCCCAACTCTTCCCTATCACAATCCCAACACATACACATCCTGAAACAGATTTTTTTTCCTTAAACTGAAATAGCATAATTTAAGAATCAATGATTGGGAAAATGATGGCCCAGCAATTATGAACATGAATTTCAAATGTGCTTCATTCAATTCCAATGCCTGAGGGTGAGATATAATTCTTTGCTGTTGAAGTAAGAAATAAGAAGTTGATTGGCATCTGATCTTACCCTCGAGATGGCAACAGCATGTTTTGATGACTGTTGTTCCTGGTCTCTGATTCGGGACATATTGGTGTTTAAGAACCAGGAAGTGAAAGTCATTTTCATTTTCTTCCTAGACTCATCAGTGAAAACTTCCCTATTATACTTGCCCTTCATCCACATCAGCTCCAGTTCCAGACCTTAATTTTGAACTTGACACAGGGTTCTTTGAGAAGATAGAGGTGGGATGAGCAGGGGAAACGAGTATTGGTATATCAAAGGGCAAAGAAACACCAAGTTAAGTTAAAGCATGTTTGACTTCTATGAGTGCTTGGAGAGAGATGTAAACTAAACTGATGGGGTGCTCTTAGACCCATAGTCATATATTATGCACTTAAAATTACTACAGTCCAAGCTGTTAGAAAAAGAAGAAAGGAAGGAAGAAAAAAAGAAAAAGATAGGGAAAGGGAGAAAGAAGAAGGAAAGAAAGGAAAAAGGGAAGAAAGAAAGAAGAAAAGTAAAGAAGGAAGAGCTCTGGGGGCCAAAGAAAATACAGGGAAGAAAGTACTTGCACATAACCAAAACCAGTTTTATACCCAGAACCACCTATAGTCCTGGAGGCTACCTCATGCTCATGTCAAAAACAAAGCTCTAATAACAGGGCAAATTCCATTCACTTTCCAAAGGTATTTCCAATAAAGTATGCAAGTAACACACCATTTTGGAAGGCTGTCACTTTCAAGGTCATTTCTGTAACCCACCTGATCTGTTTCCTTGGGGCAGAGAGAAAGCATACATTTGAAATTGCGGCTCAACATGGGGGTAAGTAACTACATCTGCCTCCAAAAGTTAATGAGAATCTTTGTGCCACCCCTGCTCTGCTGATATCAGGCTGTGTCGATATCCTGAGAAGTAAACGCTTCTCTGAAACACAGGCAGGCGCAGGAGGGAAATTCAATTGAGGATTGAAAGACGGATGTGACAGTATACATAGCTGTGAGGCTGAAGCCCACACGTGGAGACACTTGGAGCCTGTCTGTGTGTCTAAGCTACCTACACCCTGTCCTAGCTCTCATCTTCAACCATTTCTCTTCTCAAAATCGGAAATGTGCCAAGTTCATTCTCAAAACTGTATTATTCCATGCATCTGTCTTTTTGTTCTGGGCTTCTAGGTTCACATCCAGTAGTTCTCAAGTCTGACTCCTGGTTCTGTTCATAGGATTAACTCCAGGTGGGGTGGGAGCTGGAGTTCAAACTGGTTGCAGTTCCCCCTGTACTTTCTCTCCAGTCTGTATGGTCTTAGTCATCTGCAGGGACTAATGCAGGTTATTCCAGAAGTTTTACAGGAAGCTGAGGGAGGCAGCATGAGGGGCAGGTAAGGCAGGCAGATAGATTCTGCCCACTCTCAAGATCTCTATCTTCATAACTGTTGCCAAGATAGTCTTGGCAAGGAAGAGAGTCCCAGGCTCTGAACAGATTAGAACAGATCTCTTCAGCTGCCCACCAATCAGCCCACAAATCTGCCTTGGATTTCTCCAATCAGGCCTGAAAGGATTGGGGATCCCTAGACAATAGAATTCACCTCCAGGGCTGCTTAGGTCTGACCCTGCCATGACACCCCACCCTCCTCTTCCCCCTGGACAAGAATAAGTCCCATTCCAGCTCTCTGGTGCTAGCTGAGATGCCAGGCCTGTCACCACTTCCTCACATGTCAGCAGAGTCAGGGCCACTCGGTAGAGAAAACCTGGTCCCCTGCAAGCTGGAAAACTAACAGGCACTCTCAACACGGCAAGGAATCAGGACTTGGGAACTTTGGAAAGAGGAAATATAGAGGTGAGAGGATTCATTGAGCACAGGATGAGCATAAAGGCCACTTCAGCATCCCCAACCCTGCAGTTCTGAAGTCCCCACAGGAAACTGGAAGTCAGAGACTAGAAACCTCAAGTCCGAGGTCACCAAACTAAGAAGTTGCTTCCTTTTTCCTCTCCTGTCATAGAGACCTGGGAGTGTGAACCTGCTAGCTCCAACCACTGAGTTTGGACCGAATCAAATATACTGTTTTGGGATCGTGTGGTCCTGAATGAATTCCATTATCTGCTCGACTTAAAGAAGAGCAACAATACCTCCTTCTAAGGGTACTGCCTCCCCCTCTTCTTCCCAATTTTCAGGGTGCAAAAGACCTTGAAAACCACCAAAGCATCAGAAAGTATCTGGCAGCAGCTGGGCCGGGGTGAGAGCACAGTGGTAGGGCATTTGCCTTGCACACTGCCAAACCGGGATGTACTTGTGTAGAGATCCCTGGCATCCAAATGGTTGGTCCCCAAACCTGCCAGGAGCAATTTCTGAGCTCAGAGCCAGAAACAAGCCCCGAGCGCCATGAGTGTGGCCCCCAAATAAAACAAATAAAGGAAATTATATGATGCAGTTGCCAGGGTGATAACATCTAGTGAGGGTGCTGTTGACTCTTATACTAACTATTCCCTGAGCCAGCCACAAAATGTCTGCAAAATGGCTGCAGGATCTGGAAGAAGTTTCAGATGCAGAGCTCCTCTATAGCCTTCTTCTACTTGAGTAAGGCACTAAGTAAGGAAGCCCTCACTGGATTCTAGCCTGCCAGGGTCTTCCTGGTTCACATCCATTTTCAGAATCTCACATGGAATCTGCAGAATCTGCCCAGAAACAGTGAGTCCATTTATGGTAGCGCTAGGTGCTCGACCATTATCAGTCTTACTGGAGATGAGTCCTTGTGTCTAACCAGGATTCAGAGTCACCAAGAACCATGCAGGACAGATATGGCTCACTTTTTTTACTTTCTGCAAATAGGAATTTTCACTGTTAAGTAGTTCTTCTGTTCTTCTAAATACTGGTTAATATGATTAGTCATAAGGTAATACAAAGATTTTTCTTTTATTACTACTGGTGAAGATCAAGAAAAGGCAGGTTAATTCATGTAAGACTGGAAATCTGAATGTGATCTCATGACTCTGAAGTACAGTGTTATTTCTCATATTGGAGTTTTAGACAGTTATACTTCCAATGCTAAAAAAATTACTTTTTTCCAAGAAAAATGAAGAACAGATGGAACCTAACATAATCAATGGAACATAACCATAATATTTTACACCAAAGCAAAAAGTAAATGTCACCTAAAACATGGACAGATAATGCTATGGACTAATGTCAGTTCCAGGCTTTTAAAAGGGAGAACTAGCTTTGCCGTCTCTCACCAGTAGAGAAAGACATGCCAAAAACTTCAAGAGCAAATTTTAAAGAAGTGCATGTAAAATGGATCATTTATTCCGAAAGAATTTACAGATAGAAATAATGGTTCAAATTAGTTTGACAGTTCAAAGTTTCCTCAATACCTGACATGCAGTCTGATAAAATCCTCCCTTAAAAAGAGGGCAGTATTATTTGCCAATGGAGTAGGGACCTGGTGGTAGCCATATATAATCAGTTGTCACCTTGCAGCTCAATTAGCCCTCGTGTAAAAACGAGGCATGTAAGGAGAAATGAGGTTTTGACATTATCTCTGCCAGCAAGATAATTACACTGCCTTCATTTAACAGTAGGGCAACAGTACTGTAGCAACAAATTAACTCAGCTCCATTTGCAATTCCTGGTGTGTTTCCTCATTTGATGCCATTTGTCTTACCCCAAGTGAATGTTTCCATTAGTTTTCTTTCACACAGCAAGGATTCGGTGTGACTCCAAACAGTGTATCACAGAGTCAGTACTCACCTTCCAGCCACTCTGGGATGTGTGTTCAAAATGGGACCAGAAATTCCAGCTTTCTGTTTCAGTTACCACTTTTGTGTGGCCAAAAGATACTGCTGGTGTATCAGTGCTCAAAAAGCAAGGCTTTGGCTCAAAATATATAACTATTTCCACCTCACAGTTTCACTGCTAAATTATTACTTTAATATTAAAATCTAGCAATTAAGTATATATTATATACTTTATCAGTTTTTCTTAATTTAAACATTTGGACAATTTATCCATAACTCTATACTTTCAGTTACCTGTTTTATTTTTTTTATCTTTTTTTTTCAACATGTCCATTTGTCAAAGGCAGTTAACTGTTTTAAAGCATAACTTTAAAACCAGAAACTTATTTTATTAGCAAGAGCTAACTGAAAGGAGGCTCTAAACAATCTTCTAATTACAGCTAAAGTGATGTTAAGTGGAAGGAATAAGAGATCTACTTAGAAATCTTCTCAAAACAGAAATATTTCAGGATGTATTGAAGAAAGGTCATTCAGGCTGGGCTGAACAATTCATATGTAGGAAAAAGATAAAAGAGAAATAATAAAAAGTTAAAACTTCAGTATTGTGCTCACTTGGTCCTTCCAAATATTTATCCAATTCCCATGGCGAGGTGTACTGCTTAGTCTTAGATGCTCTTTTGCATTAACTGGTAAGCAAGATGTGGTTACTATAGACCCCATTTTGTGTACTAAAATTATAAATTACAAATATGTAAAAAATTACCATAAGAGTTGGGCAAGGGTTATGGAAGGATACCATATCCAGTATATATATAAAAAATAGAAACCAATTATTACTGAAATAGGAAAGGGGATTATTTTGCCTGTATTTCATTTGACCGCTATGAAAAATATTATGAAACTCACCTTCCATAAAACATCTTAGAATGTAGACTAGAGAGAGAACTGCTGGTAAGGAGTTTGCCTTGCATATGGTGAACCCAGGTTTAAATCCCTGGCTCTGCATATGGTCTCTCAAGCACCACCAGGGGTCACTTCTGAGCAAAGAGCAAAGAAGAATAGCTCATTTGTATCACCAAGTAGAATCCAAAGTCAGAAGAGGGGATGTGGGGGGTGGGGGTGGGGTGGGGAGGACCTCATTTAATGGACACTGAAAATAATATAAATTATCTGTGAAAATATATAATCATGTTATATCTTTATTTGCATTTAACACAATCAGGCACTAAAACACGTACAATGTTATTTTGCAGTCGCTGAAATTTTATTTTAAATAAAGCTTTACCATATTTACTATCATTAAAATGTTTCTTTCAGGGACAGAGATAATACAGTGGATAAACCTGGTATATAGCAAGTTCAGATTCAATTCCCAGCACCACATTTGGTCCCTGAAGCACTGCCATGAGTGATGCTTCAGTATACAACCAGAGGTGGCTCAAAAACTAGAAATAAAAATCCAAATTAAAAAAGAAAAACACAGGGCAGGAGAGATAGCACAGTGACGTTTGCCTTGCAAGCAGTCAACCCAGGACCTAAGGTGATTGGTTCGAATCCCAGCGTCCCATACGGACCCCCATGCCTGCCAGGAGCTATTTCTGAGCAGATGGCCAGGAGTAACCCCTGAGCACCACTGGGTGTGGCCCAAAAACCAAAAACCAAAAAAAAAAAGAAAGAAAAAAGAAAAGCACAAACATTTTATTCAAGGGGAGCATGGTAAGTTTTCAGATTTAAATATGACAGTTTTTTTTCAGGTAAATAAAATACTGAAAGGGTTCTTTTTTCTTTTCTTTTCTTTTTTTTTTTTTTTTTTTTTTTTTTTTTTTTTTTTTTGGTAGTTACTAATGCTGAGTGTATAGTTGTAAAAATCTAAAAAATATTCAGGAAATATAGATTCTAATTATATCTGAGCTTTGCTAAAGAGTTTGGCCCCTTTTCCATTTCATAAATGGCCTTAATAACAATACAGTAGTCTACATCTTTTTTTTTTTAACAAAAATCAGCTAAAATAAAGTATTAAGACAATGAAACAATGCAGCTGTAATTTATGGGGAAAAGTACCTTAGCTGGTTCAGTTCAATAGCAATTTCTTCTGTCTAATTTGCTTTATGAATATATGAAGTAGTAAAAATATGTGATACTGAGAAGGGAATGATGAAAAAGATTTCTTTGGACAATCCAATCAATTGGTAGGAGCTTTTTGCCTTCAAATACTTGAAAATATCCATAGTCTTCATTTAAGGAAATAAAATAACTTATTCTAAGGAAATTACTATGTGTATGTCCAAGAAGGGAAAACTCGTGTACAAAAATGAGCACCAAAGTTATTACTTAAAATAGTCGGAAATCAAGAATGTAAATATCTGTATCAACAATGATGGGACATCTTTCAATAACTGAAACTAAGGTTATGACACATTTATGTGTCTAAAAGGCAAAATTCACAGCTCCAGTTAATGTGTGAGTGACTTCTCCCATTTGTTTCTCTAGATGTCAGTCACACACAGCTATGAACCTGAAGATGAGACTGTCTGCCTTCATGGAGACCATATTCTGGTGAAAAGGTGAGAAATCAATATACATGGTGGCTCTGACAATACAAAGAAAGCAAGGCAGTGAGATGCAGGTGACTGGAATGAGAAAGGGGGTGAAAAGATGCTCTCTAAAATAGAACATCATAGGTGAAGGGAGGAGCCAAGGAAGGTATATGACTACTGTGATGCTGGAATTGAAGATAAGTGGAGCAGAGAAGAGTAGCTAGAAGTAAGACAGGATTGGAGTCAGTTCATAGGCAGAGGGCCTTGTTTTGTAAGCCACTGTAGAACTCTTACTCTTTTAGAGAAGAAGAAATCACTGAGGGCTTTAACAGGAGTAATGATGTGAGGGGCCTTACATTACAAGGCCTTAAACACATTACATTACACTGCAGTCTGCTCTTTCTAGAACAAACTATAAGGGCAAAAGACAGTGTGGAGTGGCAGATCATGGAGGTTCTGGGAGCAAGAGGAGAAATGAGGGAGACAGCAAGGACATCAGTGACTAAGTGGCCATTACTATTGAGGGGAAAATATCAGTAAGTGGAAACTGATGAGAACAAGAAAGAACAATGTGATGCATTTAGATCTAAGTCATCCACCTTTACCCAACATCAGTAATTAATATCACAGACTAACAACACACAGAATAGTTACTATAAAGTCAAACAGTACACATCTTAAGAGACACATAAAAAAGTCCAATATTTAGATAAAGATCAATTAAACATATGACATAATAGCATACTTTTGACAAATTAACAGCTATTAAAAAATCTAAAAGCTTTGAATCTCCAGCATTAATAGAATAAGGCAAGATTGTTAGTTCAGTGCAATCTTTTGGCCTTTCAATGGAGACATTATTTATTGAAGGCCTATACCACACATTAGGCATGTGGCTGAAAATGTATCAGGTACTTCATTATAAGTTATCTAACCCTTCTCAATAAGAGAACTAAACCTATAAGGTAGATGCTATTATTCCCATTTCATGCATAAGGGCTGACAGATTTACAGAGGTTATAAAAGTTGTTCAAGATCATTGAGCTGATAAGTAACAGACCCAGAAGTAAAAGAAAAATGGGTCCAGTTCTCACATTGTACTCAAAATCACAGTTTTCACACATACTTTGTCCAGAACAATGTATATACTCAGTGTGAGGAGAATCATATGTGGGACACATGTGGGACAAAAGCTTCATTCCTCAGGTCATATTTCAAGTGAGATAAAGACATAAAAATGAGTGTAGAAAGAGTAAAAAGATAAATAATGGCAGACTGTGAACATGGGCATGTTATTTGAAGGACATTAGCAAATAAGTACACTCAGAAGCAAGCAATCAGCCAGGTGAGGGTGTCTTAAACACACACACACACACACACACACACACACAAGCACACACATTCCAAAAATATAGAAAGCAATGAAGTGAGTGCTCTGGTATAAGGAAAATCAGATCCAACACTGTTTATATACCTGAGAGATGATCATGTAACAATTGCAAATTCCTTTCATTTGCCTAATATTATATGACTGAAAATAAAACTGATGTTTAGAGAAATATCCTATTGCTACTAGAACTAGAATTTAAGTTTAGATTTCATGAAAAAAAATTACGCTTAATCTATACAATTTCCTAGAACAAGAACCAGATCAATTATGTTGTTAAGCCAGATTTTAAGTCCTTGGGAAGAAATGAAACTTAAACAGAGTACAGTTACCACAAAAACTAAAAGTACACATCTCAAAGGACAAACATGAAAGTCAACTGATGACTTTCCAATGACATACAGTTTCCTTAAAGTCTGAGCATAGACAAATATGTTACCAAGAAGAATTTTTACCTATAAAAAGCTATTACCTATAACTCTGGACTAATGGATACTTTGTATATAACTAAGAAATTCCATAAACACTTGAAATTTTAAAACCTCAATGAAATGAGGGGAAAATCATAATTTATTATATACTCAAAAGCAAATATGAATTAAAACCACAATTTTTTTTTTTTTTTGTGGTTTTTGGGTCACACCCGGCTCAGGGGTTACTCCTGGCTCCATGCTCAGAAATTGATCCTGGCAGGCACGGGGGACCATATGGGGCACCAGGATTCGAACTGATGACCTTTTGCATGAAAGGCAAACGCCTTACTTCCATGCTATCTCCCGGGCCCTAATACTACAATTTAATTGAATTTGAACACTGCCAGGTATGGCCCAAAACCTAAAGCAACAAATCAGGATTCAATCAAAGAATTTCTTGGTTCCAAATTGCATAGTCCTCATGCTTAGAACACATTAAAAAGAGAAAGGCTACTTGCTACTTGCCTAGGAGAGAAAATGCATACAAATCCCATGCTTAAAGGATCTTTATAAAAGAAGAATTTCAAATGCCATTTTGCACTTACTTGAGACAAGGCAAACAAAATGCAGATAGCCAAAGACCCAATGCATTGAATGTGCTAAAACAAAGGCAGTATGACACCAAGATTCATAACCTACTCATCTACAATATGCTTCTCAAAGAGTGATACTTCTTAAAGTCAGATACTGTAAAAGATGACTTGTCTTTGCAGCCATGGCAGATCTGTTATCATTCTCATCATACTGGTAGTTTATCCAATAGATTTCCTCTCTGTATCCTCAATAGCTCTTTGTGCGATCAAAATTAACCTCACTATCACAGTGTCTCTTGGATGAGCCAGTGTAAGATGTCTAAAGAGGGGCTTTGTTGTTGCAAAATGAGAAAGTGGCATTAAAAGCATTATCATAATTGTGGTCCTCTGCCCCCTCACCCAAATCAACAAAATACAGAGCCAGCATTTTATGTGAGCTCTTGCTGCCAAATAAACTAATAGTTTTCAGCTCTTTAATTACAGTGATACTCTTTAAAATGGGGAAGAAATGTTAAGTTGAATGTCATCCTCTAGCTCCTAGAATGAGTGACCTCTGATAAGTATCAACCATTTAAACACAAACACATAAAATGTGATTTTTTTTTTTTAATCTAGCAAGCATGGACTTAGAATGGTGGAAGAGAGGCAAGAACTATTTTCTCAATTTAATTAACCAGAAAAAGACCAAGCTGACAAGCAGATGAGTTGTTTAAACAAACTTTACAAGCTAGATATTAAGAAAAGGAGTGTCATTTTTTTTTTTGTTATGAGAGCCCAAGGTGACTTGCTTATGTTTTGAACTGCTAGTTAATTCTAGCCAGAGCACAAATCTGTCTTCTCTCTTATAATTAATTCTCACTGTCAAAACCCCTCGATGTCCTTTTCAGAATCAACCTATCCTGGCTGTTAATTATGTTACAGAAATATGTTCAAATAATGCTAACAGCTTGATTCGAAAGCCACAGAACAAGTTGTAGGGAAAGCCCAATTAATGACTTAGCAAAATAGATTTACTTAATTCCTCCACAGAGAACACAGAAACAAGTTGCTTTTTGCAAGACATCCAAAGAGATAATTTTTGAAAACACACACACACACACACACACACACACACACACACACACACACACACACACACTTGCAATAATGACATGAATACAGACATGAGTTTAGAAACCACAGTCTGGATATAAGACATCCTTATAAGCATGCAACACTGCAGCCTAATTTTTAGATTAAAGGTTTCTTAACTGCTGAGGAAATGGACAAATAAGGGAAATAGAGTTACTGCCTCCAAAAAAAAATGTTTTGGAAAAAATGGTCACACAGCGTACATTATGGATTTTTTTTTAAATGTTTAGTGGCAATGACATTATTTTCTGTGTTCCACAGAGCTCCCAGATGCTCCCTAGAGCAGACCTGAAAGCTTGTCAGAGAAATTTATATTATAACCAAGAAACTGTGTCCTATGCCATCAGGGCCCAATGCAGGAAGGATGGCTGAACAAGCCCAGTTACCAGACCGGTTTCCATCCAAAATACATTCCCCTAGTGATGACTCTAAAGGGTAGGGTATTCAAGGACTGTCCTGTGGGTATATAGTTTCTATGCCTGGGACTAGCTGGTTCATCATTTATTGAAGGCAAAATGATCAATTAAATAATTTTATTATTAAAACAAGAAAATAAAAGAAAAAAATTGATCACTGAGGTGACTGCAGACCGAAACCAGAGAGAAAGGGGTTAGTGGGAAACAAATTTCTGAATGTTTACGATGGGCCAGTCATGCTGTTGGGCGTTTGGACATCTTCTGTCAACTGCTGGTCTCCCAAACTCATTTTCTGGTGAAACCACAATTTCCACTTGCAAAGCAAAAAAAAAATTCAAGGGGCCGTTAGGTAAACTGTCCAAAATCAGTCAACAAGTGACAGGTCTAATGGAGTGTGAGTATCTGGGACTCCAAAGAGCATGCAAGCTTGTCCAGTATGCTATACACAAAAGTCAAATTCAAAATCAAATCCAGAAATGAAGGAAATGCAGAAGCCACTGCCTCTAATTAGAAATAAGATATAAAAGACTATATTCTCCTTTAATTATTGATGAATTGACACCCAGGCTTGTTTTTGTTTGTTTTTCAGGTAAGAGTGGATAGGATCAAGTTATTATTGCCCTGAGAATGATACAATTTTAGCAGTAAAAGTGAAAAAGAAAGCCTTATTATTTTTTATTTTATTTTAGGCAATGTGGATAACAAGGCTGTTCATGAAACTGCATGAAACCAACATTCCAACCCCTCCAATGTCCACTTCTCTCTACCATCAGCCCACTGTCCCTCTTCTCAACCTTTCCTCACTCAATTTTCCAGCATGGTAAGTTCCCCACTGAAGAATGGTTATCTGTTTCTGTTGCCTTTGGGCATTTGTTACTCCTCTATTTTATTTGGTTTTTGAGTCCACCCGGCAGCGCTCAGGGAATACTCCTGGCCTAGGCTCAGAAATAGTCCTCAGCAGGTTCTGGTGACCATATGGGATGCCGGGATTTGAACCACCGTCCTTCTGTATGCAAGACAAACACCTTGCCTTTATGCTATCTCTCCAGTCCCATCTATTTTATTTCTTTACATCACACTTAAAAGCCTTAAAGCTTTTTGGTTCTTACAGATGAGAACACAAAGACATAAAATGCTTTTAATGCCTGGCTCAAATCAACAGCCAGACTTACAGAAGGTGAGTTTAAAAACTAACTTTGCACACCATTTCTCCCAGACCAATTTCTAGGAAGTACTGATTTGCTTTGCAATACCCAGAATTCACTCTTTCTCCTTCCCATTCTCTACGTAAAAAAAAAAAAAAAAAAAAAGTATTACTATTATTTTTTGATTTTTACTGATATTCTGTGATTTATATATAATACTGTTAATGATGGTTTCACTTGTCCATAATTCCAACACTATACTAGAAGCCCCAATAGACTCCCACACAATAGCAAAGTTAGGAAAACAAACCAATTGTCCAATTATGTATAAATGGGTCAAGAGGTTGTGGTACACAATAGTTATTTGAAGTATATGCACAATTATGAAGATATCATTAAAATTCTCTAAAGTATTATTGCATCCAATCTATATTTAAGAGCCAATCATTTAAGGTTAGGTCATTTTTAAAAAATATATAATCAAATGGCATTTGAAAAGGATGGGGTGGGAGGATCCAACTAGGGAGGGCTTACTTAACCAAACTAAAAATTGGATTTACTGGTGAAATGCCAGGTAATTCAGGTTTAAAATATAACTGATATAAAAGATCAATGCATCATGACACAAGAAAACTGTTACTGATTCTTTATGTGCTTTCAATTTGATTGCTTTGGCCTTCCAAACAAATAAATAGAAGTCCCAGAAACCTATTAGTATGGTAATAAAGCCTTGCTCCTAGATGTGTATGATCTCCATGCTTGGAGAATAACAAACAAACAAATGAACAAACCAATGTAAAGATCTGCTCTAGATTTCAAATTATAAAATGTAAAAAATTTAAAGGATTTTTGAATAATCAGATTCCTTTTGTTTTGTTTAAATGCAAAAAAATTTTTTTGCAAGTTTTAGAGGCAAATATGATCTATCTTGCCTTTTTTTTTCCCCTGCTCATATTTGGTCGAAATTCACATTTCAAAGTTATTCCTTATGGTTCTACATGAATATTATCTACAAATATCCAAACATACAATACAATGACTCCTTTTGTGTACCAAAGATAGTATAACTGAGAGGAATATACTTAGTGATAAACATAACGAGCAGATAAAATGAAAATATGTAAAAGGTACATAGCTAATCAGAAACCAAGATATATATATATATATATATACTTGGGGCCGGGCGGTGGCGCTGCAGGTAAGGTGCCTGCCTTGCCTGCGGACCACGGTTGGATTCCCCGGTTCCCCATATGGTCCCCCGTGCCTGCCAGGAGCTACTTCTGAGCAAATAGCCAGGAGTAACCCCTGAGCATCACCGGGTGTGGCCCAAAAACCAAAAAAAAAATATATATATATATATACATATATATACACATATATATACATACATATCTTTACACATACACCCATTTCCATATAATAGATTACTTGAATGCTCCTACTGGATATGTCTACAATTTCCCCCAAACAAAGTAGTTTATTAGTTTATTATTTACTGAAAGTGTTTATTTTAATTCTAAACATATCCTTCCTATCATATGTAATGAAATCAAACTGGAAGAGAGAATATATGCTGACTGGGTACTAATTCAATGACCTAATGCAAAGCTAAAGTATCCCTTTAATTCCCCAGTACTTAACACTGAATCATTCTTTATTGCCACAGATACAAAACATCATAGAAGAAACACTGGTAGGAAGAAACAGGTACAGCTGTTTCCCAACTTCCTTCAAAGACCAGACTTTTAAAGAAGCTGTCCAAAAATGGAGCCATGCAAATAAGATCTCCAAATTTCTCTCCATTTAATTTACTCAATGGAAGCTACATCATCCGTATGCAGAATAACCTGCTTCTGGGCCAGATGAATTCTGGTATAATAGAAACTTGCAACTTGAAAAAAAATTGCTTAGAATTGCACCTAGGCGTGAAGGGAGCAAAGTCTAAATGGAGACATTGGCTCTGAGGTTTCCAATAGGACCTTGACACAATCGTTGACCTGCCCATGACACAATCGGGCTGGGACAGATGTGGAATGTTATTAGTATCACCAGGGGGAGAAAAAGCCAAAGAGTCATCAAGAAAACAAATCTATACCTTCTACTCCATGAGCCAATTATTGTTGTTAAAGTAGAATTAGATGGATATTGACAATACAGAGAGGAGACAGATTGAGCAGATGACTGAGAACATGGTAGACAGTTTAGCTTTAACACAGTTTCATTTCTTTTCAAAAACAATTTGAAAAATTCTAACAGGAATAAACTGAAATTTGCTGTTCATATCAAGCCTGAAAATACACAAATTCTAATCTGTTTCCTATTGTAATTTGCACCAATATTATTTTGGGGGGAGGGAGGATATACCCAGGAGTGCTCAGGGCTTATTCCTAGCTGTGTACTCAGGAATCTACTCCTGGCAAGCTCATGGGAACATATGGGGTGGAATCAAACCCAAGTCAGCTGTGTGCAAGGCAAAACAGTCACCTGCAACGCCATTACTCTGGTGCCCAATAATATTTTCCTACCTCACTTTCAAGAGCTTAGCCAAGACCTCAAAACAAGTCTCTATCTATCTATATATAAGAAAACATAAGCTAAATAGTTAAGATAACAACTCCTCTTAATGAAAAATTAAGATAAACCAAAAATAATTTTATTATAGGGCAGAAAATCGATATACATTTTAAAAACTTCTTTACAGCAATGATAATATGATGACATAACTTAATGCTGCAGATTTTAAAATATTGTGGTATTTAAAAAGCATGATCTTTATTTAATTCTCACCTTTGAGAGACCATGTTTCTAATCTGGGCTCTACTATTCGTTATAACTTAATGACCTTGAAGAAATGACTAATTCTATGCCTTAATTCCCTAATTTGTACAATTGATATATAATACATCAGAGCATACGTTGCTGAGAGGATTAAATGTAAGTGCATGTTTAAAAAGCCTAGTATGGTATTTGATTAACATTAACTTTTGCTGCTATCAGTCATTAGCAGTCTATTTCTCTTGAGTTATTTTGTCTATATTCAAAATTTACTTTTGTTTCACGATGATTTGAAATTCCTGATGTGCTCAGCTGCCAAAGTCAAGAAATCCATAAAAGTATCAGATATCTAGGCCAAAGTATTACATGAATACTGGTTTTATATTGTACAACAACCCTCACTTCACCCAGAAAAAAAAAATTACGAAGCATTGCAATGATTTGATTTAAAGGCAGGAAAAAAAATTACCAGCCACCACTGCAAATATGATTGGCAAGACACACAAAGTATTCTTGATGTTTTCAATAGGAATATTCTCACCACAATTTGATTTAAATCACTAAATCTTAACTTGAAAGTTCAGGATGCTTCTTGAGCTATTGTTATTATTTGCTTTTTTGTGTGTGTATTTTGGGCCACAGCTGGCTGTGCTTAAGGATTTTTTCTGGCTCTGCTCTCAGAAATCAAACCTAGGTGTAATGTTTAAGGGACTACATAGGATGCTAGGGATCAAACCCAGATTGACTGCATGCAAGGTGAGTGCCCTCCGTGCTGCGTTATCACTCCGGTCCCTTTGTTAATTGGTTTTTGTACCCAATTTTTCCTGGATTCACTAGATAAATAACTTCATCACCTACTCCTTACCCATCCTATTCCAATATGGTAATATTAAATGTATTCATTATAGTTCTTTGCTTTTGAAGTCAAATTCAGATGAATAGTTTAGGTAAGAGTCTCAAATACTAATGCATCATAATAAATATATTCATGAGCCTGAGTGAAAATAAGTTTATGTTACCTATCTGCCTTCACAGTGTGAATACAGAGAATTTCTCACCCCTCCCAACTGAAATTCTGGACTAAACACAACAATCAAAACTTTCACTTAACCTATCCAAAAACAAATGCTTTAATCTTAGGTACATTTAGATATCCTGGTGGGTC
>PVKC010000671.1:0-61551 GCA_004027635.1 Crocidura indochinensis
CTTCCTTCCTTCCTTCCTTCCTTCCTTCCTTCCTTCCTTCCTTCCTTTCTTTCTTTCTTTCTTTCTTTCTTTCTTTCTTTCTTTCTTTCTTTCTTTCTTTCTTTCTTTCTTTCTTTCTTTCTTTCTTTCTTTCTTTCCTTATTCCTTTCTTTCTTTTTCTTTCTCCTTTCATTTTTTTCTTTTTTCTTTTCTTTCTTTCTTTTTTAATAAATTTGTTTTCTTGGGGTGGAGCAATAGCACAGTGGTAGGGTGTTTGCCTTGCATGCTGCTGACCCAGGATGGACCTGGGTTCAATCCTCTGTGTCCCATATGGTTCCTTAAGATAGGAGCAATTTTTGAGTGCTGAGCCAGAAATAACCCCTGAAAGTCTCCGGGTGTGACCCCAAAACCAATAAAATAAAATAAACAACTTCATTTTCTGTCATCCTAAAGCAAATGTATTATGATCAATTATGTCAACTCTGTAACACACTTTCTTCAAATAAATAAATTAAAATAAAAAATAATTACAGAAATGAACAGAGGCAAGAAGAGTTTCACATGAATATTTATTCATATCAACTTCTGCAATTATTTTATTCTGTGTGTGTGTGTGTGTGTGTTTTGGGTCACACTCAGTGACACTCAGGAGTTACTCTTGGTTATGTGCTCAGAAATCATTCCTGGCTTGGGGGACCATATGGGATGCCAGGGGATCAAACCACGGTCTGTCCTAGGCTAGTGCATGCAAGGCAGATGCCTTACTGTTTGCACCACAGCTCCAGATTCTGCAATTATTTCTGAAGACAGTTTTTCCAAGTTTGAGTCTATTTTCTCAAAGAGGTACAAACATCCATTCAAGATTTTGATGTTCTCTCCTCCTCTTTGCAGGAGACTAGTTTTTTGGTTGATATTCTTCAGCAAGGCATGACTTAATAAAGAAAAATCATTGACATTTATGTAGGTAGACAAGCAGGACCATAAAACTCTTTAGCGATCAAGACACACCATAGCCAAGTGCCAATGGCAACATTATTGCATAGTCTCTACATGAATTCACATTGCTGTCATCTGTAATCAGTTATACTCATTGAATAGTTTTTTGTGATTGTCACCTTCAGTGAGGTTCCTAGCTAATGATGGCAGTTAAAAAAAAGAGAAATAGCTTTAGAAAATTGAAATAAAAAAGTAACTGTGAAATTGGAGATGGCAATAGAAAAAGAAAAATTTGATGTAGGGGATACAGAGAGATGTAGAGTTTGTTGAACTGAGTAAAAACATGGAGATTGTAAAAGTGAATATAATAATATGTTCTTAAATTGAATTAAATAAAATATGGTCCTATTCAAAATTCCTTTGCTGATAAACCAGAATGATTTTCAAACAGCTAAGCCTAAATTATAGCATACATAGCACATTATAGGACAGTGTATCTTTGATGATCAGTGTTTCACTTTTATTTTTATATCTGACTTTTATAAGTGACACATTAATAATATGACTATGATGCTAATATTAGACAGCAAGGATCTAACATGACTTTATTCTTTAGTGTAAAGAAAAGCTCAACTTTGAAAAATTGCAGTTAGGATTGGATATTTCGTCAAGTTTTAAGGGCAGATGTCAAATTTTAATAGAAAGAAAAAAATCTGTGGGTTTGCTAGTGTTTGTAGAGGTATTGATAAAGACTGATTTATTTGTGTATTCTTTTTTATGTTGCTTCACAGGGCAAGTGTTTGACAAATTTTGATGCTATGAAAAGTTGTGCTTAAGTGATTATTTAAAAAAATTATTGGAATAGTATTCATTTAATACTGATTTTTACTCTCAGCATCAGAACTTCTAAAGCTTGAATTTGTAAAGTCTTTTGTTTGTTTTTTGGGCCACACATCAATGATGCTCAGGGGTTACTCCTGACTGTGCTCAGAAATCATTCCTGGCTTGGGGGACCATATGGGATGCGGGGGGGGTGTGATCGAACGGAGGTCCTTCTGTGCCACTACTCCGAGCCCAAATTCATAAAGCATTTTGATCATGAAGGCTTTTAATATTTTTTGTTGATTTATTGGACACACCTAATAAATAAATCTTCTTTTATACCTCTTTACATTCATTTCTTAATTTATTTTTGGCTCTATTGTGTTGTCTATATTTCCATATCTTCAAATTATTTCAAAAGCATGTAGGGTAACAGTTTCTTAATAAATAATGTGAAAAAGTATTTTGATCAAGAAAGCTTTTATTATTTTTTGTTGATTTATTGGACACACCTAATAAATAAATCTGCTTTTACACCTCTTTACATTCATTTCTTAATTTACTTTTGGCTCTATTGTGTTGTCTATATTTCCATATCTTCAAATTATTTCAAAAGCATGTAGGGTAACAGTTTCTTAATAAATAATGTGAAAAAGAATATTATCTATCATTAATTTATTTTATTTTTGGGCCACACCTGGTGATGCGCAGAGGTTACTCCTGGTTCTGTGCTCAGAAATCACTCCTGACTTGGAGGACCATAGAGGATGCCAGGGGTCGAACAAAGGTCTGTCCTGGGTCAGCCACATGCAAGGCAAACTCCCTACCACTTCGCTAATGCTCGGGCTCCTGTACCATTAATTTTTATAAGGAACTCCAAAATATAAAGAGCAGAGGACTCAGAAATAGAAATAGATAAGAATGGAGAATTTGGGATAAAATATTATTCTAATAAAGGAAAAGGAGAAAAATTAAGTATATAATTGAAGTATTAAAGTGACACTGCACAAATGCTATCAAAAATAATTAAGCACACAAGCCATATATAATTTTAGATTTTAAGGATAGTATATACTGGAAAAACTTTCATAAAACTCTTAGATATATGGGCTTTTTCATGTAAACTATTATAAGATAACTCATAGTAGCCAACATGAGTATTCTAAGGACCAAAGTTAATGTGTTATATATTTTCTTTTATTTATTTAAAGGCTGGATTTTTGGAATTGAACTTTAGTAGCTACTGAAATGGCACTATACTAAAACTCAAGACCAAGATGATGTCCTGATGACTTTATTCTCTTTATCAAAGTTTAACAACTGCATCAGTTAGACCAGTTAAAGCTAACAGGCAATAACAAATAATCTTCCGTATTTAGGGCCTTGGAAGCATCAAAGCTGAATTCTCACCAATGTTTTTTTTTTTTCATCATGAATTAACAGGCTATGTCAACTGCTGTCTTCATCCATGGATATAAACTGAGGCAGATGCTGCTGACAGGCTCTTGGTAGACTCACAATAGAAGAAAAACAGAAACAAAGAAACTCAGGCACTGGATAGTAATTCTTATGCTGAGAAGGGGCAACTATTCCAATTTTATGTTCCATTTGCAAGTCATGTGATTAATCCTTTATCAACAGCACAGTGATTTATAAGCGTAGAGATGATCTGGATATTCTGAATAATTAGAATCCAAATTTTGTGTTGAATCTTTCATTGAACCTGGTATTGTGTTTAGCACTGAGGCTATAGAACTATTTGGAACATGTCCTTATCAGATTTGGTAGTCTTTCATCTGCACAGATAGATGGTTCCTCTATTGTCTTGTCTTTTTCTTTCTCTATTGTCTCTAAAATATTTCTCTATTGTAGGAAACCTACATTCGAAAGCAATAGATTTGAAACAAAAGCCTGTCACCAAAACCTACTACCTTTAAATTTACTTTTTTTTTTTTTTTTTTTTTTTGTATTTTGGGCCAACCTGGTGATGCTCAGGGGTTACTTCTGGCTATGCACTCAGAAATCGATCCTGGCTTGGAGAACCATATGGGATGCTGAGGAATTGAACTGCGGTACGTCCTGTGTCAACCACATGCAAGGCAAATGACCTACAGCTGTGCCATTTCTCCAGACCCTTTGTAAAATTGCTTTTAAAAAGATACATATAAAAACATGTGAGTGAGCTGGAAAATAAGGTAGGTGTTATGTGATATATGTTTATCTCAGCACATTGTTGCAAGGATAAAATCATTTTCTTTTTTAACAGGGCCCTGAAATTTGATATTGAGTAAAGTTCATCTATTATTAGTAGCATGAGTTTTAGTATAATGTCTTTATCCTGTTGCACATCTACTATTTGATCAGTCATAAAAAGAAATTATGCCCTTAAAATAATTCAAAAAGTGACTCCAAGAAATGTCTTTTTTTCTGTTGTGTTTATAATGTGCACCAGAATTTCTCAACTCGTGGTCATTGGGCACCTGGTGGGATCCCAGAATGTTCTAAGAAGAGCACAAATGAAAATAATATTAATGAAAATTGATGGCTTTTGACTAGGTGGCCACAGGGTAGGTGTGGGGAGTGAGTAGGTAAGAAGCAAAGTTGAAAGAAGACCAACATCAAAAAAAATGTTTGTGAGCCAGAGAGATAGCATGGAGGTGGGGCGTTTGCCTTACATGCAGAAGGATGGGGGTTCGAATCCCAGCATCCCATATGGCCCCCCTAGCCTTCCAGGAGTGATTTCTGAGCATAGAGCCAGGAGTGACCCCTGAGCATTGCCCGGTGTGGTAACCCCCAAAACCACCCAAAATGTTTGAGAAATACCAATGTATGATGGTTTATGTAAGTAAAATTTTCCACACCACTCTAATATTATCTGACATCATGAACTGTCAATTTCATTATAGCTTATTCTATAGATTTAGTTGGCCTCATTTGCCAGTATTTAGAGGTTCTATAAATGTTAATTAATTATTTCAAACAGCATCATTCTCTCCTGAATTAAAATGTTGTAGTAAATCAGAAAATGTTTTAAAATTGAAGGACTGAATATTTCATGAAATGTGTTTTGAATTTAATAAACTCTAGACTGTTAGCAATAATTTGAATCTCCAAAAAGTCAATATGTTTGGCAAAGTTTGTCAACTCATAACCAGAAGTGCTTTTGTGCCCTTAAATATTGTTGTATTAGAACAAAAGAGAATGATGTTGGCTATTTCAGCTTTATAAATCATTTTATAAATAAGATAGAGAAAGCTTTTGGGGATGGAAAATGATTCAATATACTATATATATAATTGAGTTGATATTTCTTCATGTGTTATCATGTTACTGAGTTGTCAAGAAATATTCTGTGTATATTCGTTCTTTGTATTCTCTCAACAAATATCTTAAGTAAAAATCTTATGACTATATATTTGTTTTTATAAAAATACATGGAGTGACAGCACAACAGTGAGGATGTTTGTTTGCCTTGTATGTGACTGACCTGGGTTCAAGTCTTGGCATCCACTATGGTCCCCAAAGCCTGCCAGGAGTAATTTCTGAGCACAGAGCTAGGAGTAACTTCTGAGTGCTGCTTGGGTGTGGCCCCCAAACCAACTAACAAACAAAAGAATCTGGTACTGGAGCGATAATACAGTGTAGGGCGTTTCCCTTGCATGAGGCTGACCCAGGGCAGACCTGGTTTAATCCCTGGTATCCCGTATGGTTCCCTGAGCCTGCCAGGAGCAATTTCTGAGAAGACCCGTGAGTAATCTCGGAAAACTGCTGGGTGTAGGCCAAAATTCAACCCTCTCTCCAAAAAAAAAAAAAAAAAAAACCAAAAAAAAAAACAAACTATAAATAAAATGTGGAAAGAATCTCCCCTCCAAACGTCTCAGGAAAATACAAATTTACAATTCTTGTATGGAAGGAACAGACATAGAAACTTATATAAGGTAGTTTTATATCATTAGAAACAAGTCTTGTAACTGAAGTGCTTTAAGACTTAATGTCTTGGAAAATGGGGGGTCATTCTTTCATATTGATGTACAACTATAGAACTATCTGTTTTATTTTTAATCAATTTATAATAACATGACTCCAACCTAGAAATGATCTATGTTCTACATGTACATAGGAATGCAAAATAAAAGAAATCTATTTATGTGATAGAATATTGAGATGTGTTTTTATTGTGTGAATATATATTTTAATAGTAGTAATAGCTCTCAGCTGCTCTCTTTCATGACTTGGTCTTGTCGTAATTTGTATTGGACTATGCTGTTTGGAAAGTGAACTTATCATGACATCTGTCTCTGGTGTAAATGGTTATCTTCATATATTTGTTACTTAGAAGTATGGACCAATTATATTTTATGTTTCAAGAGATGAGAATGGCCTGGGTCTGAGGAATTTTGCCCAAATAATGCAGCCTAAGCCTATGATATTGATGAAGCATAGAACTTCACAGAAGACTTACTTATCTTGAGTGAAGGGAGCTTTCACCTTTTCATGCCCTGGTTCCCATGGTAACTTGGTTTATTATTTGTCTTTGGCATTAAGAGTGGCATGGCAGCATATCATGTTAAGTTAGAGCCAGGGACTTGGCTGCAAATGCTTTCGCTTCCTGATTTATGAGAGATAGCATGATTGAGAGAAAAGAATTTGTAAGTAGCAATTAGGAGAACAGAGGTAAAGAATCACACTGAGATTTGTGTTTTTCAGTGAAGCACAGTTAATGGAGCATGTAAATGGAAAGGGCTCTTCATTCTCTGGCTAGTTGGTGCATTGCCTGATTTAATCAAATATGACTAAAGTGTGCCTTTTGCTTTCTATGCAGCCTGACAAAGGTAATTTAGGATGAAGCATTTAGATGAGTGTCTGTTGCCACTGCCAGGAATTATGTCTTTATGAGGGAAATACAATTGCAGATGTCTTTTCAAGCTGAATGATAGGCAAGAAAAAAGTGAAAGGAGCTCAGTCTCCAAGAAACGAGAAAAAGTTGTGCTTGTTAAATGGAGCAGAAAGATATCTGCTAACCTCTCATGCTCTCATGATACTTTTGTATCTAATTTAGTGCCTATGCAAATCTGTATCACAGAACATGAAACCAGATATATATTACCAAAGTAACATGCTTCATTTGAGTCATAACATTTTCCCTAAACTGCCTGTCTCATAATGCTCCAGCGTAGGTTCCTAAAGTTGCCTAAATAGAATTATTCACATATGTAAGTCATTGATATTGTACATGAAAAGGGAATTTTTCTGGCGTAGATTTCCAGTAAAAATTACTAAAAAAATTAGATTCAGAATTTTGTTTTCATCTAAATGATCAAAAATCATCATCCTTTTTAATATACATGATCAAAAATCAAAGGCAAATGAACACTACAATCTCAGTATAGATACATTTATTCTACGTTCTACTTTCCTACATTCCTCTTTTACTTTTCCCTTCTTATGAAACACTTAATGCTTCTTTGTTTACCTAACAAAGGCATTTCTATCTTCTGTGAATACATCAAATACCCAAATAAGTATGATTCATGGTGTTTTGACAATAATAAGTGCTTTCTAAAAGTAGAATTTTTGAGTCTTTGCAAGGTGTTTAGAAAGACATAATCTATACTACTGACAGAGAATTGAGAGTAAGACAGAGATGTTTCTAGCAGAAATACAAAGATCTCTGACAGAAATCACAGTACATGAGCATGAGAGTGTAAGGTATTTTAAATTAATTTTGGTTAAGAGTTCCAGAAAGTTTTGTACTTTATAATACTACAGAGTACCAAAATGCCAAAAGAGGAGTATATTACCAAGAATATATTATTATTCAGGGTTGAAAAAAAGATACAGAGCTGCATAAACAGGAAGCTTCAAGAATTCAGTCTTTGGGCTGAAACGGTGACACAGCAGTAGGGCATTTGCCTTGCATGCAGCTATCCTAGGACAGACCATGGTTTGATCCCCGGCATCCCAAATGGTCCCCCCAAGCTATGAGAGATTTCTGAGCACATAGCCAGGAATAACAACTGAGTATCACCAGGTATGGACTAAAAATCAAAAAACCAAAACCCCTCCCCCCCAAAAAAATTTATAGCCTTTAAACTAGTTCTGCAAGAAGAGATAAGGACCATTAAAAAAAATTGGAGATTATTCTATGTCTGATCAGAGTTTTACAACCAGAGATTTTTACTGCAGTCTTTTACTTAATAATGCAGGTGTTTAAGCAGAATCTATAATAAATATGTTCTGGTATAAAACTAATATTCTTTTTCTTAGGTTAAAACATGTTTTACTTATATAGACTTATTCATATTTCCTACTTAAATTTTCTTAATTCATTTTATTATTGCTAAATTTTACACTTGTAGATTTTACTTATTCAATGAAAACTTAAATAATGTGGAATTTTTACAAAGTTTTGCTTATTGCAGGAAAGACATGGTAATTACCATAATAAGATTCAAATACAAAATAAAATTTAATGCAATATATTTTAGATGTCAGAGTTGAAAACTTAGTTATGCAAATGAGACTAGGTTTTATACTATGTTGTATTAAATTATTTGACTTTATTTTCATAGATTAAAAATGTATAGCAATCATCACAAATTGAATTTTATTGATTTATTTTCTGATAATTTTATTACCATTACTTTAAGGTTTGTTGGAGCAAGGAACATGAAATAAATTTTTATAAGCTTGCCAATAGTGCAGGTTGGGGGTACCAGTGGAGATCATGGGATTGGTATTGTAGCATTGTATACCTGAAGCAATTCTGTTATGGACAATTAGATAAATCATGCTTTCTTAATAAAAATGAAAAATAAAATAATATTCTTGGGCTGAAGAGATAGCACAGTGGGTAGGGTGTTTGCCTTGCACACAGCCAATCTGCGGCCAACTCCAGTTGGATCCCTGGATATGCCCCTACCCCCCCCCCCCCGACCTGTTTTGAGTAGTTTCTGAGTGCAGAGCAAGGAGTAACCCCTGAGCACCACTGGTGTGGCCCCAAAATAAGCAAAATATACTCTCAATGTATATTGAGAAAATGGGGTAGATTGAGAAAATGGGGTTTTCAGAATAAAGGATAAGGACATTTCTCTTTTTATAATACTATACTAGTTTACCACATGAACTTAGTAGAAAAAATTGATCCATTTTAGGATTAAAAAGATAGTAAGGAACATTGTATTTCTCTTGACAGAATTGTCAAGAGAATAATTACCATATGATGTGTTCAGACAAAGTGCACATTGATAAAGAAGACACACAAAGTTCAGGCAGAAAACAATACTTTCCCAACTTTAGAGAAACTATTAATGAGCAGAAAGGAGAATGAATAGTCAAAGATGTTTTTGAATTTTAGCTTGGATTATTGGTGATGTCTATGAAGATATTGAACATATTAAATTTGAAGTGCTAATAAGCAAGGTATTTTGTGGACTAGACATGTAGATTTCAGGAAAGAAGCTGAGAAGCTAGTGATTTGAGTTTTATCATCTAATCGTTCATTGAAGCCATGAAATAATGGATTAAAATACTCCAAATTGCTCTCATGAAACTTGAGAAAGCTACAAATTTTCATTCATGGTTGAGGAGGAAAGAAGTGATTGCCATTCATTTATGGTCAAGTTGCCAGTAATTCTCCTCTTCCTTCACTTAATAGCACCCACCCATATTTTGGCTTAAGTATTCATATATCTTTCCAGCATGCTGCTGATATGTTTCCTAGGAAATTTACCCAAAACCAGCTCTAAGAATAAGCCCTGGTTTATATTGTCATTCAATGTTATACTATACCACTGACAGAATAATGGGCCCAAATAATGGAAATCTGGGAAAACCAGAACATTGCATTACCAGGATGAGAGGGATTAGTTTAGAAAGGGTCAAAACCCCATCAAATGATGGGAAACTTTGTGGAGGTTTCTTGAGAGGAGGAAAACCCAGGAAGTTGATCTTATTCTGAGAGATGCCATGCAGTCATAGGAAATTTGGAGCCTTTGCATCCAAAAATTGAAATTGACAGAGATGTAGGGAAACATTCTACTTTCCTTCTTGATAAATGCTTTAATCAATTTGTTCTGAGATGAGTGATAGAATGTTGCAGTGATATTAACTTATACATTGCTATTGTTTTGACCATTTTTAGTTGAGGTTTCCTTTGTATGCAGTGAAAGTCATCCTAGTTGACAGAATCACATTAACACAATCAAGAAAAAGGCAAATCAAGCAAAGTATCAAATTCTGTAGACTACTAGGGCATGAGGTTGTGAAGGAGGCAGACAGAAGGAGATGAGATGGTTGGTATGGAGAGAGGTTGGCAGTCTGTGCAGTGCTTGGCAGTTGTAGGTCATTCTTGATCTTTGCTAGACAAGTGTTGAGAGGTGGAAGCTGATTTCAGAGAGCAGAAAATGAAAGTGAGAATATAAACGCAGAAAATTCAATAAGACCAAACATTTTGTTTTCTAAAAATCTTGTTATTGCATTTCCAATGTCTAACAATAGTTCTTGACACATAGCAGGCACTCAAGACACATTGGAGAGTAGATGAATGGAAAAAATATTCATGATATGTTTCTCCTTTAAGTCATATGAAAAGAAGAGTGTGGGATACGTTAGAATGGTAGAAAAATTTAGTTTGTGAGATCCTGAGTAATTTTATTGGATTAATAGGAAGGGATTATATGCTGAGATTATATAATTTATTTTCTAAAGTAAAAGAATGTTATTTGTGAATTTTTGACAGTTCAGGTAATGAATATGCCAACCACATATCCCAAGTGGGGAAAAAACTTATATCAGAAGAAACTTCAATATGAGGGGTAGAGAGAAGGAAAAAATAGGAAACAGTACATTTTTTAAAGCTTAAACACAATAAACTAAACATCTGTAAGTACATACACATTGACATTAAATGTATGTAAATGATTAATTATTATACAACAATGAATGAATAAATTAATTACTAATTTCAAACCATTAAAACAAATGGGCATTTATCGAGAAAAGACTGAAGTTATTAAATGTTACAATTCAGTTAATTGAACAAAGTAAGTAATTAAAGGAACAATCTATAAAGTTTACTACCAAAGAGAAAGTTCTATTAGTGTCTTCATTGGGAAAGTGGAAAAATAATGGAAAAAAATATGGCTCCTTACAGAGGTTAAAATCATATTGATTTTATATAAAAAGGTGAGAAAATAGTTTATAAGTATTGGAAAAGAAAAACACTCTTTTTTTCTTTGGGTCACACCCGGCAGTGCTCAGGGGTTACTCCTGGCTTCATGCTCAGAAATTGCTCCTGGTAGGCACGGGGGAACATATGGGGCACCAGGATTCGAACTGATGACCTTTTGCATGAAAGGCAAATGCCTTACCTCCATGCTATCTCCCGGGCCCTGAAAAACACTCTTATAAAAGAAAAAACTTCACATTAAATACAATTAGTAAAGTGAATAATTTGTAAAATGAAAAAGCTAAATAAATAAATGAATGAATAGTAAGGGTAATAGCAAAGAAAAATGATAAGCAGAGTATGTAATTTAATTAAATATTACCTGACTAATTTTCTTAATGGGTTTTAAATACAAAGAAAAATTTTGGTTTAATAAAATCCACTTAAAGTGTCAAGGCTTAAAAACAAACGAATAGACAAGAACATATGAATGGATAAAAGCAAAGTAAATGAAGAAAATTTCAATATTATTAACTGGTATTAAATTTATGGTTAGAGTACTATATTTCTATATAATAAAGAATGAATTATATCCACATCAATGTTCTCAGTGAGATTTCACAGGAAAATAAGAAGTAGTAGATGCAAAAACTAGATTATTAATATAATTTATGTAAAGTAATTCTCCAAAATCTAGCTCTTGCTTTTTGCATTCCTGAGAATTATGTGTGATTCCATAGGTAAGAAATACAGTGAGGAAACATGCATCTAGTGCTTTCTTTATTTTTAAATATGTTTTCTGTTTTCTTTTTAAATGTTTTTTTTATTTTATTTTTGGACCACACCCAGTCAGACTAAACCTGACTCTGTGGGGGTCGGTGAAGTGGCGCAGGGCGTAAGGTGTCTGCCTTGTGCATGCTAGCCTAGACGGACTGCGGTTAGATTCTTCACACATCCCATATGGTCCCCCAAACCAGGAGAGATTTCTGAGCACATGCCAGGACTGGCCCCTGAACATCACAAAGTGTGACCCAAAAACCAACCCCCCCCCAAAAAAAACAATAGTGCTCAGGTGTGACTACTGGCTGGATTCTTGGGGCCACGTGGAGTACTGTAGATCGAGTCCAGGTTGATTGTGTGCAAGGTACTTACTCTTTTCACTGTCCTATATCTGTGGAATCTAGTATTTAATATGTAATATCTAGAAAAGATTGGGCATATTGAATAATAATAGAATAGGGTGAGGTTGGAAGAAGAAAAGCTAGACTGAGAAACATTGGCTTGATTTGACAGGGAGACTTTGGAAAAGATCAAGTTAAGAAGAATCAATCTGGGACTGGAGAGATAGCATAGAGGTAAAGCGTTTGCCTTGCGTGCAGAAGGTTGCTGGTGCGAATCCCGGCATCCCATATGGTCCCCCTAGCCTGCCAGGAGCGATTTCTGAGTGTACGGCATTACTGAGTGTGACCCAAAAACCAAAAACCAAAAAAAAAAAAAAAAGGAAAAAGGAGAAGCAATCTTGGGACTGGAGTGGTGGCACTACAGGTAGTGGGTGTTTCCCCAAAACAAAAAAATTACAAAAAAAAACAAGAAAAAGCAATCTAGAGAAAGTTTTTAAACTGTCTGGGAACTACCTGCTTATCTCTACCAGGATTTCCCAAACTTTTTTTTATTTGCAACCTAGATATTAGGTATATTAGGTATAGGTTGGGATATTATTGGTCTTTCAATCAAATAAATATACAACTAAAATATTTAATGATACTGTCACACTGTCATAAACTTATTTTAAAATAAACTTTTTAAAAGGTTTATTACTTTCATATGGTATCACAAGCATCAGTACAAGAAGCTAGGCTCTCTACTACTACAGGAGAGAATAAATTCATTAAAAAAATTATTTAGGAGAGTATTTAGTCTATACCAGTAGTATGTGCTTATCCTGGCTCTGTACTCCTTACAGAGCTTGGGAGGTTATGGGTATCGAACCCATGTCTGTTTGAAAGGCAAATACTCTACCTACCTACTTGCTGTAATATTTCTCAAGCCCCCTAATTTAAAAAAAACGGTTATATATGAGCTTTCAAAAATATGCGGAGAGTTGCATATAAAGAAAATAAAAGATGTTGGGGCCAGAGTGATAGTACAGCAGTAGTGCGTTTGCCTTGCATGCGACTGACTCAAGACAGATCTGGGTTCTATTGCTAGCATCTCATATGGTCCCTTAAGCCAGGAGTGATTTCTGAGTGCTTTCTGGGTAACTCCTGAGTGTCACTGTGAGTGGCCCAAATCTCTCCCCTGCAAAAAATAATAAAAGCAGAGTTTTTTCTAATAAAGCATATTTGTGCTATCTGTTACCTAATGGTTTGAGGTAGATACATTCCAATCTCTTTGTATATTCTTGTCTGAAATAGATAATACTAAAGAGTCAATAGTAATTCATTTTATAGAGTTATTTTTATCACAGGTTTAATGCATAGCACACATCAAATAAGTACTGACTAAAATTTTTGCATATACTCTCTTTTCACTGACATTTCTCAGATTCAGATTAGTTTTGAGGAGACATATATAAGCATAAAGATTTCCTTTGTTATATTCTTTTCCCCAGAGAATTAGTTTGAATATGCTGCAAAGGGTCACATTTAATTGAGTGATTATTAGTTATTAAGTTTATTGAGATAAATTATATTATAATATTATGCAAGCTTCAGGCATTCATCATTAATGATCAACATGTGTGCCATCTGCAATGAACACATCACTAAAATTCTATTTTTCACCTGTTGAACCTTTTGACATACTTTTTTTAATTTTTAATTTTTATTCCCTGTTCACTTTTGGTAACTTAATTATCTTACAATATAAAATTTAAAATTTGATTAAACCTATACATTTATTTGTTTTCTCTGCCACAGGAATAAAATCATATTGTATTTGTCTTCTATGCCTGACTGAGCATAACAACTCGGTGCTTACCCGTGTTACTACAAATGACAGCTTTCATCTATTATAACTGTCTGACATCTGACTATGTGTGTATATATATATACATATGTATATATGATCGTTATCTATCTGATGACAGGCACATCAAATGTTTCCATTGTAAATAATGCTGTAGTAAACATTCAAATGCATATATCTTTGAGTTAGTATATTTGCATTTTCTCAGGTAACTAATTGACTTCAAATCTGGGACTCTGGGACCTCCAAGTCCCAAACTATAAACATGACATAAACATTTCATAGAATAGACAAGCTCTTCAAATAGAATGAAAAATAAAAATAAAGCATGACTTTAATATATTTAGATAAATCTATCAGAATTGAGTTGAACTTTTCTTTCTATATAAGTTAAGTTAGTCAAAAATGTTTTCTGTTTATAAGACAACCCACATGATGAATTCATGAACCCAGTGATGAGTTCATGTACAGAAGTTTGGGTGGATGATGAGATTGATGTTGATGCTAGTGAGTTCTTTTATAAGTTAAATGTATAAAATTTAACTTCTATAACATTTTTCCTATTTAGGTGAATAATTAAGCTACAATTAATGCTCTGTAAGGTTTGTGGTCCTCAAGACATTACTGTGAAAAGTTACATTCCTTTGTGATTAAATCAAAAGGTTAGTTAGGCAGTTGAATATTAAAGAGAAAAGCTTTAATCATGCTAAATAGAAACAGAACCTGGATCAATTTAAATACCATGAGACAATTGCTCCTTCAGGCTAATCTTTCTATCACAGTCTACTCTTGCTCATTTTCTCTTATTTCAGTTCTAAACCAGACAGAGACAGAGGTTAGATATCAGAGAGAGAAGATTGGGTTAACATTTACTTTTCTGGACTCATTTTTGTCTTCTGCTATAGCTATACTGTACTTGTTTCTGGAAGTCTCCAGCAAAAACTCTTTGTCTTTGCTCTGAATATGTGACTTTCTCTGTGGATAATTATCTTTTCCCTTAGTGTGTGTGTGTGTGTGTGTGTGTGTGTGTGTGTGTGTGTGTGTGTGTGTGTATTTCACAGTGGATCCAATAGTCTTGGGCTACTCTAGGCATAGCATCCAAAACTAAACACTCTCCAAACTTAATGAATCAGATATCTCAAACTCAATTTACCTGCGGGCTGCAGGAGGCAAAGTCTGGGTGATCCTTGAGTGCAAAGTCAGTAGTAAGCCTTGAACATTAGGGTGTGTGATCCAAACAACTAAAACAAAACAAAACAAAACAAGATTCCTCTAGGGCAGGGCCACAAAGTGATGTACGGAGGGCTGCAAATGGCCCGTGGGCTGCAAGTTTGAGACCCCTGCGACTCTTTACTGTTAGATCCCTGACCAGCAACATGCAATCCAGTCTCGCTTTTCTTCATATTACCAGTGTAATTTCAACACAGCCTTAAAGAAAAACTTAACAAGAAATATTGTATTTGATATAATGTATATCAAATGCTTGCATAAATTACGGTTTTACAATAAAGGCAATGTGAAGAATTTTGTGTTTACTAATTCTAATTTCTACTCCTAACTCCTGTTTTATATTGTGTCATCCAATTATGATATGAATATTGTGTTCTATGTGTTTCATTACTGGATATGTTGCCAGTTTTATTCTTAGTTCTCTTTGAGCTGTGAAATGAACATATTGGCATTTGGGGCAATGTTGTTGACATATTGATATTTCCAGAAGAATCCTCATGAGGTCCAAGTGACTAAGATTTATTGTGTTTGTGAGACTTATTTGTAAGACTGATAGGTTTGTCAGTTTTGAGGGTACAACAGGAGACACTATATCTAGATTTTCTATGATATCTGAGCTTGTAGCTAGTAGCAATAGAGACTTGAACTAATTTGGTCAAGTAATTTATTCAATGAAAAGTTCATGAACATGTGCAAGTCTGACTCCCATCCTAGTGAAATAGATATTTATTTTACTCTCTCTATACCCTTCAAATTGCCTGGTAAGAATCAAATATCTTTAAGACAAAAAACTTTAAAGAATTGGGTGGAAGATGGTCACTGTGAATGGTAAGCAACCTGCACCCCAACATGCTAATTGCTGAAAAGTTTTCATTAAGTCAAAAATTTCCAGCATGGTGGGTGTTGAGGGTAATCTGTTGCCAAAACAATATGTAGATTGAACTGAGATATGAATGCACCCTCTTCCTGACATGTAACAGATGTGGAATGGTTTCAGAATATGTTTTGAGCATGTGATTAGTGCTCTATTGTTCAAAGCTGGTTTAATTTAACAACAGTCTCTCCAGACATTGGAAGGTAAGGAAGGAGATTGATGCTTCATAGCTTGAGGCCCTATTCTATGAAGAAGCATACAGAAGACAAGAACACTTGCAGCATTCCAACACATAGGTGAAACGTTGAGTCCCAAGGCAATTTGTTTATGACTCAGAAAAGAAACGAGAGAGTCAGTTTGAAGGACATTTTGGCAATTTCTTTTTTTTTTTCTTTTTGGTGTTTGGGTCACACCCGTCAGTGCTCAGGGGTTACTCCTGGCTCCATGCTCAGAAATTGCTCCTGGCAGGCACGGGGGACCATATGGGGCACTGGGATTCGAACCGATGACCTTTTGCATGAAAGGCAAACACCTTACCTCCGTGCTATCTCCCGGGCCCCATTTTTGGCAATTTCATACAAAACGTAGCATAGTTTCTTACAAAGCGTAGCACATATCTAATAATTATATTTCTTGCTATTTTACCAGATATAAAACTTATATCCAAACAAAACTTTGCAAAGAGATGTTTGCTGTTACCTTTGTTCATAATTAGCAGCAAATCAAGTCGTTCTTTTGTAAAAGAATATATACACTTTGGTATATCCTTACAATCGAATGTTTCTCAACACTTAATAAATGAGTCACCAAATACAACATAGAAGATGCTTAAGGGCTTATTACTAAAAAAGTTCACCATTGAGGAAAATACCTTCCATTTTACAATGACATATCATTATGAAAATGCAAAACTGTGAGGAAAGTAAAATGATCAGTGGTCAAAGGTAAAGGGGATGAGGAAGAAGGATGAATCAATGGAAGATAAAGATTGTCAAGACAGTGAAATTCCTGTGTGATGCTCTGAATGGTGTATATGTGATTTTGTGCCTCTGTCAAAGTCACGCTACTTCAACATAAAAACTGAGTCATTATGAATCTATGGGTTCTGGGCATTGTGTGTCATTGTGTGTCAGTTTAAGTTTGTTGATTGTTTCTGGTATCTTAGTGCAGGATATTGATAATGGGTTAGACCGCACATTTTGGAAGCAGAGGGCATATGGAATTTCTCTGTATTTCCAGGTTGATTTTTTTCTCTGTGTCTTAACTAGAAAAATCTTAAAATAGAAAAATCTGGTGACTGGAGTGATAGTATAGTGGGCAGAGGATTTGCCTTGTGTATGGATAACATGGAGTCTATCTCTAATATGCCATGTGGTTCACTGAATCCCTCAAGGGATGATCCCAGCTTTAAAACAAAACAAAAACAAACAAATAGAAGGACAAAAAAACTAGGAACTGTAGTTGTGTCACCAAACACATGCCTGGCTAAGGTCCACCTCCTAATACCTTCCCCAGCACAGTTGAGTTCCACAACAATAGCAAACAGATAGTCCATTCTTTTTTAAAGAAATGAGGCCCAACTTTATGTGTTATTGAGTGGGGTAGTATGTCCTATAAAATCTCTGACTTTAAAAACTATGAGGACATCTTCTTTAACTTGAGAGGTGATGGGAAGGGATGCTTGTGTCATATTTGGCAGTGTTTAGGAATTAATCCTAGGTCTATGCTCAGGGGTTACTTTTAGCAGTTCTCAAGATCTATACTTATTGTTGGGATTGAACAAATGTTAACTGCATGCAAAATAAGTGCTTTACTCCTATACCATCCCCTGGCTCAGGATATTCTGTTTTGTTTTTTTTTAACTCCAAGAGTTTTTGTTTTACTATATGTCACTAATATGTAGAACAGTTTTCTAAACTATAAAAAAGGCCATTCAGTGGCTCTGGTGCATACCCCTGTATTCAACATATTCTTCTGAAGAACATTGTGTTCCCACAGATATCTAAGCAGGTCAAAGCATGGGAAACAGTAACAAAAACCTTGTTTTATTGTCTAGTTGAACAGCTTGGAATCCTGATATGGAACCATTTGGCTGCACTACTTCTAAAGCAAACTGGTTAGTTTTCTTAAAATCTTCATTCCAAAAGTAGATTAATGTATTCAGGATAGCATAAACTTGGGCCAAAGTATTCCACATTGCATACTGTACATTTATTTTTTCAGGGGGAAATTCAGCATATGCATTTATCCAATTAGTGGTGAGAAAAAAATCCTGATTACCTTCCAATTCTTGTGATATATGTCAGTGGGCTGGCGCTGTGGTGATGATGCATTCTTCTCTGTTGATGCTACACACATATATTTAGGATCTTTTGACTATAAAAATGGCCACAGGAAAAAGCTTAGCCTATTTCTCTAGCTACTGCTCAGATGCAGGTTTCTGATTTAGTCAAATGGACTTATTCATGTTGAACCACTCTGAATAAATTGATGACAAATTCAACATCCAATTTTAGTTCTGGGTGGTGGCTTGCCTTGCTGCTATTCATATAGATTTGATTTAAGGAAGAAATGAGAGATAAATAAAAGGAAAAAAGAAGGAAAAAACCAATATACTTAATTACATTCAAATATTAAATCATGTGGCCATCAATAAACCTTAGCTAGATGAATTTTAAATGTACCAGTATTCCATGTCATTAATTTTAGGATAGGGTGAGAAATGTGGGAAGTCTTAGTGTCCTATGAGGATGGGTGCACTGGAGTCATTTTTCAGATAGGTTTTGTTTTCCTACTGCAGGAAGACATCAAGAATGACCAAGTTGGACTTTCAACTGAAGGTTCCTTGTTTCCTGTTTTAGTTCAGTCTAGGCCCATTACATTTGGAGAAATGGCTGAGTTGAGCCCTCTGCTGGGTTGTTTCTCATGCTAATGCTCCTGCTATGGACTGTATTATGAGTTCTTCCCAGTTACATGAGTTGAAACCTGATCGCTAATGTGATGATATTTGGGGTGAACTTTTGGGAGGTGACCAGGCCATATGGATTTAGGTCATGTGATGGGGTTAGTGATTGCATAAAAGAAATCTTAAAGAACTACTTTTTCTTCCCTCAAGTGAATACAGATAGAAATCAGCTGTCTATGAACCACGCACTAAATCAGCAAAACCTCAAGCTTGGATTTCCTAGTTCAAAATTTCTGTCTGCTTCATTTTCCACAAGCCACCAAGATTACAAATATTCCCTTGTAGTAGAATAAACTGATTAAAAATAGGTCCCAAAGCTTGGGTTGTATATGGCAAAGATAGTGAGAAACAGGACATCTGAAATATAATATTAATGGTTGTGTTTTAGGTCGAGGTGCAAGACTTTGGCATACATCTCGACTTTGAACTTGTTACAAGTTTATGGGTAAGCTTTTCTTATATATAAAATTATTTCAGTCAGAATTATATGTTGCCCTGTCTCTGGTACTGTGAATTTAAAGAATCTAAAAAAATCACTATAAATTTGCTCTTAGGACTTGAAAACTTGCTCTAGGTCAAGAACTTGAGAAGCACATAGCCACTTATGTGGCCATGTATTTCTTTATTTTTCAATGACATCCAAATGCTAGTCACTATATGCATATAACACAGAGCCCAATAACACTTCATAAATGAAGATAATAGCCCTGATGACTCAACCAGTCATAATCAGCTATATAAATTCTCTGATGAGGATTTTAGAGAGGAAATGGTTAGCATGTTTAAGGATCTCAAAAAAAAAATGGATCGTCAGTCAGTAAAAAGAATAGAAAATGAGCAGAAATCAGAAAACTGCAAGCAGAAATGACTGAAGTAAAAAATTTGGTAAGTGAAATGAAAAACTCACTGGAAGGTCTCAGCAATAGAGAAAGTTAGTATCAAATCAGTAAGCTCTAAGAAAAGATACAGAAAAGCTTTGGACCATTGAAAACACTGGGGAAAAAAACTCAAAATAGATGAACAGCAGAAGAGAAATTTGGGACATGTTTAAGAGGAAAAATAATTGGTATCATAAAGATCAGAAAGACAATCCCAATGAAGAAGTAGATGTCAAATACATTGCTGTGAACTTCACAGAGCTGAAGAGGGTATGCACCCAGATCCAGGAAAACTAAATTATACCAGCTAAAATGACAAATAAAAAGACTCCAAGATACATCCTGATCAGAGTAATGAAAAACATAGATAAGAGGTAGAATAATGAAAGCAGCAATATCAAAGAAGAAAATTAAATACAAAGGAATATCTTTAAGATGTAGAATAGGCCTATCAAATGAGACCCAAAAAGTCTAAAGATAATGGAGGTATACAGTAAAAAGATTCAATGAAATGAATGTTTCATCAAGTATCCTAACTTTCATTCAAGTCTGAAAGAACAATGCACAACAATAGTTCAGGAATTTTGTATGTTCAAAATCAACTTTAAAAGAACTGAAGGGATCACTTTAAGGTAGAACAAATAAAAAACTTCTAAAGAAAGATAGAATAAAACTTCAAGACAATAATCACTCAATGTTAATTTTTTTTTTTTTTTTGGTTTTTGGTCACACCTGACAGTGCTCAGGGGTTATTCCTGGCTTCATAATCAGAAATTGCTCCTGGCAGGCACTGGGACCATATGGGGCACCGGGATTTGAACCGATGACCTTTTGCATGAAAGGCAAACACCTTACCTCCATGCTATCTCCCGGGCCCCTAATGTTTTAAACACCAATTAAGAGATGCAGAGTGCCAAAATAAATTATAAAGTTGAATCCACCATTCTACTGCCTGCAAGAAACACATTTTAATAATCAGAGAAAAGACAGACTCCAAAAATTCTTCATGCAAAGAAATTCATTATAAAGTCCAGGGAGGCCATACTAATATAAGGCATCATAGATTTGGGGCTCATAAGAGTTATCAGACAGAAAGGGTCATTTCATGACCATAAAGGGATATGAATGTCATAAATAAAAGCATGCACACCTCATGAAATATCAAAACACTGCTAATAGATTTCAAGAAGGACATTGATAGTAACACTTGTGCCCCCCCCCCCTTTTTTTTTGCGTCACACCGGTGGCACTCAGAGTTTCCTCCTGGCTCTGTGCTCAGATATTGCTCCTGACTGGCTCGGGGGATCATATGGGATGCCAGGATTCGAAGCACTGTCCATGCTGGATTGGCTACATGCTAGGCAAAAATGTGCTACTGCTGCGCTATCTCTTCGGTCCCAAGATAGTAACACTTGTGGATAGAATTCTACAGTTATCACTGATGGTTGGTTGAAGATCTATTATAAAACTACCACACAAGATAACTGATAACATGACAGCTGGTTTCTTCCTAAATGAATAATCCAAAAGCAAACAGTAAAAGGACAAAATAAAGACTTGACTTAATTTCTTGAATTCCTTACATCACTTTCTTTGTTTTATCTGGAAAATTAATGGATTACTAAGTTTATCTTCCTTTCAAAAGATATGAAATTGAGGGGATTCAAAGAACTTAAGATTTGTTTAAAGCCATTACAGTCACATGGTTATATTTGAATTGTATCCTATTTTTCTCATATTTTAGAATTTGAGAATTTTTTGGAAAAGAAGAATTTGAATTTTAATACATGTTGGTCCCCATGATAAAAAGGGATTGACATGATGACATTAGATTAATTAGGGGGGCGTTTTACGAAATAATGCTGTGTAAAACTCATCCTTCTCTTTTGTTTCTTCTGAGCAAAATTTGTTCTACTTTTTTGACTCTAAGTTTGTTTTAGGTAACCAGATTTTCCCCTTAATTTTACTTGCCAAAAAGTTGAAGTAAACTTTTATGGTCCAGATTTAGTGAATTTAAATTTAGTAAATTTAAAATTTCCAAATGAGATCTTCATGTGCAAACACTCAGGGCTCAGAGAGCCATTGGGGTAACAAAGATCTAACCCAGGTTACCTACATGCAAGGCTTGTACCTTAACTTCTGTACCATCACTCTGCCTCCTTAAAATATTTTATGTATTTTTAAGGAATAATATCCATCAACAGTGGGGACATGGGGATATGGTAATTGGTACAACCAGGATTAAAATCCAAGTCTGACCGACAACAGAACCTTCAGTACAACTAGAAGCTGTAAATAAGTAAGCAAATAAGTAAATGAATAAATAAGCCAACATACCCAACTTCAGTCTCACAATCTCCCTCCTACAACTGTCTTGATAGGTACTGATGATCACTTCTTGTTCAGAAGATATTAAGTTATATCCAGATCACATACTTAAAAAAAACTTGTTTTGTGATTTGAAGGGTTAATCTTTCCAATATTTTTCTGCTCTATATTGTCCTATATTCCTTCCTCTATATGATACAAAAATATTCAAGGTGTAGAGGTAATTAGGTTTAAATTTATATTTTGGGAAGGTATCTTGTGAATATAACAAACTTGATAGATGATTTTTGTTTATTTGTTTTATGGTCTTGTCCATACTTGGAGGCACTCCGGTGTTATTCCTGACTCTGCATTCAGAAATTGCTCCTGGCAGGCTCAGGGGACCATATGAGATGACAGAAATTGAACTCAGATAAGCCAGGTGCAAGGCAAATATCCTACTCACTGTGTCCAGCCCTTAACAAGTGATTTTTGAGGTCTCCCTTTGATTCTGTAGAATTTCTCTTCATGTTATTCTGTTTAGACTTTGAGATTATGATTAAGATTAAGATTAGAATTTTACTTCATATTCATCCCTCTGTCATAATGAAACTAGGTCCTTCTTATTTCAAAATATTTTTCTAAAAATTACCATACAAGTAAGTAAAGTTTCCACCTACATAAATAAACTTATGACCTAAAATCAGAGAAAAGAAAGAGGGGGTCTAGACTCCATTTTATTTGTTGACTGATAAAGACAGTGAATCAACTTTATGAGATTTAGTTCACAGTTTTCTTTCAATTATCTTTATTTTTCTTTAAGTCTAGATTCTATATTTAAATAACAGTTTCCACATGAGTAGATTTGGGAGAAATATGTTCAATCTATTATTTGAGAGGTCAACAGGGATAGAAATTTATGATAGGCAAAAACTCTATGAAAGCTTTTGGTTTCTGATATTCATCTCTACTTTGCTCATGATGACTTTGATGATATTACATAGTAATTTTATCATTGTTTGATTGTAGCTCTTGCTTTTTCATGTAGATGAAAACTTTCTACAAAATATGCAGGAATATGAATGAGGTTTGATTCCATTATATAATTTTTTTTCTTTTTTTTTTTTTTGGTTTTTGGGCCACACCCGGTTATGCTCAGGGGTTACTCCTGGCTATTCGCTCAGAAGTCGCTCCTGGCAGGCACGGGGGACCATATGGGGAACCGGGGGATCGAACTGCGGTCGGTCCTAGATTAGCACAGGCACCTTATCTCCAGCGCCACCGCCCGGCCCCCCATTATATAATTTATATCATTTAAAATGATGAATAAGAGCCAGAGCAGTGGCACAGGGCGTAAGGTGTAAGACCGTGGTTCAATCCTCCAGCATCCTATATGGTCCCCCAAGCCAGGGGCGATTTTCTGAGCTCATAGCCAGGAGTAACCCCTGAGTGTCACCAGATGTGCTCCCCCCAAAATAAAAATAAATAAAAATGTTGAATATAGGGACTTCTTTATGTTATAAAGTAGATTAAGCAGATGGTTACAGTATCTTACAGATTAAATAGAGCAGTAGTAGATGAAAGTCCCCAAACCAATAAATTAATTAATTAACAAATAAATAAGACCCAAAAACAATTCCTATATCGTTAGGTCTTTGAATGTATAAAACAAAAGTCTTCTAAGAAGGAAATTGTTTGAAAGTGCAAAAAATACTTAAAAAGATTTTGAAAAGGCATTATTTGAAATTTTTGTTTTTCCTCATTCTGCTACTTTCTTCAACTTGTAATTTGTGGAGAAGACAGATAGTATAGCCAGTAGGTTGTTTGCTCCTAGATAACACATCTGGTCCCTGAATTCTTAAGGAGTGATTCTAGAGCACTGAACCAGTAGTAAACTGGTGTGTTCCCCCAATAAGAAAACAAATAAATATTGTAAATTGTGAAGATTGACTTTTGTATGTTATATGTATCAAGTGCCCTAGTTTTGGTTAGATAGTAGTAGAAACTGTAGTTGCTCCTTCATTAGTGCCATTTGTAATGTCTACAAACATCATTCTCAACAGTTGGTTGATTCAGAGGTACTTTCCAAATAGCCAGGGGACAGATGAAAGGGTATCATCTTCTGCTTCACTTCTTCTTCGCAGTGAGACACTCTAGACATAATATAACATACAGATCTTCTGTTAGATTAAGAATAGAACAGAACCAAGATCTTTCATTGGTTATAAATTACACAGGAGTTGAAACAGGTTTTGGTCAAGGCACCTGACTCAGGCCCCAGGAGAGCCTGAATTTTAGGTGTTTTTCACTAAAACACAGTTATTAAAATTTGTGACTTATGTCGATTAAACCTATCATAGTAACCTGAGAGGAGTTTGACACTGCAGTATGAAGTGGGGCAGTTTGAAATGTAAGTTTGTCCTCATGTAGAAACAGAAATTACAAGTTTGTGGTTGCCATAGGTCTGTGATCCAGTTATCAAGTTAAATATAAGGGAACAAAGTTCCCAAGAACTGGTGGTGCTGAGAACCTTGTCCTAGAGGCTTCTCTGATAGTACCAATAATGTAGAGGTGTCTCTGGATGGGAGGGTGGGTCTGGGCTAAGAAAAAGGAGGAAATCAACTCCTTACTCAGATTTGGTTCAGTTCTTGAGAATGATCATGTCACACATGGACTAAAAGAAAAGAAAAGGGCTCTAAATCACTTCATGGGACTGCTCAGAAAAAGTTGAGCAAAAAAGAGGAACAAGGAACAAAGGTTTTTGTTTGTTTTTGTTTTGTTTTGGGGCTAAAGATTACTCCTGGCTATGCACTCAGAAATTGTTCCTGGCTTGGGGGACCATATGGGACGCCTGCCTGCTTTCAAATCTTCTTCCTCTTCCATCCCATATTTAAAATGAAATCAGACCAAATATTTTGGTATGTTAGACCAAATTTTATTTATACTAGAATTATAACTAATCTGAATACCTAAAGGGTAGACTTGGAGAATAATTTTTTTAGAGTCAGGGAGTAGAATGTTATGAAGTTAAAAAAGTTGTCAGGTGAAGAAATCAATGTTTCATTTTGTTTGGGATGTTTAGTTTTAATTAATTAATTTTTGGGAGGATGTTTAATTTTATTTTTTTATTTTTTTGTGAGGACCTCAAATACATGACACATGTGCTCTCCAGAAATAAAGTAATCAGTTCTAATTTTATGAACATGCACATGTACATATTTACATATGTATATGTGTTATGGTAACAGTATATTTGTAGTGTGTGTTTATAGAGTGGGTACAGTACTTTTCATTCTGATCTGTCTGTTTATATTTTTCTTTATATTTCTATTTTTTATTGAGGTTTTATTTAAAGAGACAGTTCTTTCTTGAAACTTGTTTTAGTACCAATTCTAAGGCCATGGGGCCACATTTAGAGTTGTGGTGAGAGCTGGATTTAGTGTATATGGCTCTTCAGCTTGTGTGTTTCATCATTTGCTTGGTCTAGCTAAAGATGATCCAGATGGCACAAATGTTATGCTGTGTAAATAGCTTTGCTGCATGGGCTGCTTAATTTGGGTTTACCATGGTTTGGAACATCTTGAATTACTCTAGTATTTTGTAATTTTATAAAGGAAAAAAAGCATTCCACATTTCAAAGGCAAGGAGATAAGATTATTCAGTTACTAAGGTAAATTACCTCCCTCTCCATTTCTTCAATGCCTTTCCTAGGAGATAGAATCTTTATTATAATAACATTACTGAATTCAGATGATTAAGTAGGGTGGAAATTTAGTCTATCATAATCTTGGCTTCATTAGTAAATAATTTGTAGAGAATATAAACATTTCATAGCACAAATCGATGATAAATGAGTCACTTAAAAACCACTTTGCATGGTTAAAAATAGCATTTTCTGTTAAACTTAAATACTAATTTTTAAAAAGAAAAGATTATTATATAATAAGATTTAAACTTCAAGCAGTATTCATAATTTCTCAATCAAAGCTATTGAGAAGTGTATTATTTGAAAGCTATTTTAAAAGGTCTAATCTGTAAAGAGTTTTTGTTGTGTGGTGTTCAATTTCATCTGAATAGTGAAGATGTAACGATGTCCAGTAGATAATGCTGAATAACTTTCTAAATCTGAACAAAATTCTCATTGGATTGAAACTTGTTTTCAATAACTGAATGTATTATGTATTATATTCTAGTTATTTTTTTTAAATTTGTCAGTTGAGATGCTATATAGTTTCCATATAAACATTAATTTAGTGAGATAGGACAGGTTAGTATATACAGGGCTTATATCTGACTGAGATTTAATTCCCAGTATCATCTGTTCCTTAAACATCACTGAGTACAGCTTGAAGGCACCAGAGTACTACCATGTATGAAGTACTGAAGTACTTAAGAACTCTGAAAATGACTGGGGTTAGTTCACCTTCCACCTCAGTGTTCTATCAGTGCCCTGTCTTTGGGTGGGCCTAGTACTGAACCAGCCACTGGCTTGTTTGAATAATGCTGATAGTAACCCTTAGGTCCACTTACATAACTTCTAAGATGTTTTTGCCAAATAACAAATTCATTAATTAGAAATTAAACCATAAATGATCAAATATAAAATATATGCAATGAAAACTGAGGATTGCGACTCAGACTCAGTGCTAAAGTACTTGCCTTTAATTAAATGGTCCTTGTGTTTATTTACTGGCACCATACAATCTTTCGAGAACTACTGGAAATAACCCACAAACACCATGCTAGGAGTAACCCCTAAGAGTCATCAGTGTGATTATCCTGAAATATTTTAATAAATTTTTGAGAGGTAAGTGTGGCATAAGTCTGAGAGAATAAAACACATTTATTATTTGTCTGCTATGTGCGATGTAGCATTAAGGTTCTTTACCTTTGTATTAAATAAAAATTCATTTTTTTACTGACTCTACCAAGTGACAGTATTAGATTAGGAGTATTTTATTATATCTTTGATGAGGTTTATGCCTTCCTTGGTAATTCCAGCCTCCTTATAATTCTTGTTTACAAGAGTTGTAATTCTTCAAAATAAGTGTAGAGACTAGACTATGCTTTGTTTTCCCAGTCTTCATTGACCACCAGATATGAACAATCAATCATTTCTTCCTTATTTTCCCAAAGTAGAAAGCATTAATCAATGCATCTTTCTCCCCAGATTCATTCATTCAATCCGACTATGAAGGTCAACCTATAAATTCCAGACTGTTTTTAAATTAATATATATTTATTTTATTATAGTTTAGAGATAGGGTTAAACTAATGTCCAAGTTCCTGGCATTATGTGTGCCAATATCTTGCAAGTAAATTGCCTCTAGATATGATATGACAACCTGCTGGAAAAATTGCTTGTTGCTCCTAACTCTAAAACTCTGCATATTGCCTGGATGCCCTGAGACCTCTAATGAGCACATCTACAGACTCCATTCTCAATCATCTAATCTTTGAATTTTTTTAAAGCTGTGCTCTTTTTATTAATTTAAACACTGAGGTTACAAAGTTGTTCATGATTTAATGTCAATAATACAATGTTGAATATCCTTCACCAGTGCATATTTCCTTTTTTTTTTTTTTTTTTGGTTTTTGGGTCACACCCAGCAAGTGCTCAGGGGTTACTCCTGGCTCCATGCTCAGAAATTGATTGCTCCTGGCAAGCATGGGGGACCATATGGGGCACCGGGATTCGAACGGATGACCTTTTGCATGAAAGGTAAACGCCTTACCTCCATGCTATCTCCCGGGCCCCACCAGTGCACATTTCTGCCATCAACACACCCATTTTCCCCTCCCATCCTCCTACTGCCTATCTCTCTAGGGCAGATATTTTACTACTACTACTACTACTACTACTACTACTACTACTACTACTACTACTACTTTTTCATCATCCTACTTCTTTTCTTTTTTTCTTCTCTTCTTTTCTTTCTTATCTTCCCCCCTCCATCATCATCATCATCATCATCATCATCATCATCATCATCATCTTCTTCTTCTTCTTCTTCTTCTTCTTCTTCTTCTTCTTCTTTTCTTCTTCTTCTTTTCTTCTCCTTCTCCTCTTTCTTCTTCATCCTTTCATCCTTCTTCTTTCTTCTCTTCTGACTTCTTCTATGGTAGTAAGCATGCTACAAATAGTAGAGTGTAGTTAGGCAGAGAAAGGACCACTATGACAATGATAATTGAAAATGATCACTCTAGACAAGAAGTGTGTGCTGAAAGGAAATAAAATGATATGCAGGATACCCCATAAGTAACAATAGTGCAAACAACCAACAGTCTCTTCTTCATTCAGCTTTTTTTCCCTGTGGCACTGAAAAAAATACACAACTTCTTCAATTTAGTGAGGAAAAACTGCCTAACTCTGGCTTTAAAAATAAAACTGAGTGTTGGGAAAGTGGCTCATTGACTTACTGCATATTTTAGTTTTCGGGTCATTGTTGTGCTCTCAAGTATAGCATAACAGTTTTAAGGAAAACCTGGTCAGTTTCTATCAGAAAGGTCAAGAGTGAAGTGTTACAGAACTGACTCTGGTCGATGGGTCATTTCTCAGGCTCCTGCTGTTAAGTAGAAATAGTCTCAAGATTTATGTTTGTTTTGCAGTTAATTAGCCTGATGGAAACCTTATGCACTTTTGATGAATTGGTTTCACACCAGTGCTTGCATGATCTAACAGGGACTCAGAAATTAGCCAATTTGATCTGTTGGGGAAGACTGTTGGACTTCTACGGGGCAGGTAGGTGGTCTTTTGGTAAGATGCCTTCTTTTCCAATTCTTTTTCTATTATTTCTCAGATGTACTTGGGATAAAAGCACTTGACAACCCATAGTGTGAAATCATGATAGATCATGTTTCTTCTTTGATGCCAACTTCTGCCATTTACAGTATTTTCCTATATATTTTTTTTTTGGTTTTTGGGTCACACCCGGCAGTGCTCAGGGGTTACTCCTGGCTGTCTGCTCAGAAATTACTCCTGGCAGGCACGGGGGACCATATGGGGCACCGGGATTCGAACCGATGACCTTTTGCATGAAAGGTAAACGCCTTACCTCCATGCTATCTCCCGGGCCCCTTTTCCTATTTTTTCTTTTTCTTTTCTTTTCTTTCTTTTTTTTTTTTTTTTGGTTTGGCAGTCTGCTCAGAAATAGCTCCTGGCAGGCATGGGGGACCATATGAAACACTGCGATTCGAACCAACCACCTTTGGGCCTGGATAGGCTGCTTGCAAGGCAAAGGCCACTGTGCTATCTCTCCGGACCCAAAACACAGTTTTTATTTATTTATTTATTTATTTTGCTTTTTGGGTCACACCCAGCAAGTGTTCAGGGGTTACTCCTGGTTCCATGCTCAGAAATCGCTCCTGGCAGACTCCGGGGACCATATGGGACACCGGAATTCGAACCAATGACCTTCTGTATGAAAGGCAAATGCCTTACCTCCATGCTATCTCTCTGACCCCCTTTTTTTTAGTATTTTTCTAACCTCAGGATGTAGTTTGTCAAATTCTGATGGCTGTAACTTCTCTTTTGTGTACATTTCTGGAGTAAATACTAAGCACCACCAATCTAGCTTGTACCCCTTCTTGCAAATTGACTTCCAGGTGCCTTTGTGTTTGATGGGGAGAGGGGACTTGGAAACTTGCAGAACTACATGAGAATTGGAAGGAGATTCTGTAGGGTCCTTGTAAGGCTAGGCTTCATGGGACCTTATCACTCTGATCACAGCTTGCCTTTTTATTCTTGACTAGAGCCTATGTTTCCAAATAATGTGTGATTACTCATCTCTACTTCTTGCCTCCCTTTTTCTCCGCTTGTGCTTACCTTGCCCTGCTCTCCCTTCTCAGTCTCAATCTTGCTTCCCAGGAGGAACCAGTCAGGTCTGAGGATCCAGAAAAACTTTTCAAGACTTTCTGCATCCTAGGAGAGTAGTTGCCATAATTTTAGAAAGCTAAATTCAAGGCCTGCTTCTCTATACTCTACTGCATTGTATCTACTCCATGTGTGCTGTGCTTACTGTTTGAACATAATTTTCCCTAGTACATGATGGGAAAACTCAGGTACTCCTCTTAATTTATCCTCAAGCTAACAAATTTATGTCCTTCCCAATCTAATATTTTGGATTAAAATACAGGACTCTTCCTCACTGCTCCTCTTTCTTTTTCTTCCACTTTCTAGAGATGGGTAAGGCCTACTTCAATTGTTCAAGGTATTTATCTGACAAACTTTTATGAGTCATAATCATTATTTACATTACAAATCTTCCAGATTAGTTACTTTTAAGAGCTATTCTAAAATTTGATTTTGTATATTTTGGGAGGTTGGAGTCATACCTGACTCACAACTGGGGAATCATGTGGCATTGGAGATCAAACCTAATGCTCCCATCCTTTCAGCTAACCTGCATGCTAACCCCAATTTTATATCATATTTTTGAATATGAAATTTATTCCCATCAATTGCCTATTGCATACAGATTTTTCCACAACTTGTAGTTGTAAACACTTATTCTAACTTTTATTTTGGGGGGGAGTGCCACACTAGCAATATTCAGGGCTTACTCCTGGATCTGTAGAATTTGCTTAGATGTCCAACAACAGATGAATGGATGAATGATGAAGATGTGGTACATATAAAAAGTGGACTACAGGGGCCGGGCAGTGGTGCTGGAGGTAAGGTGCCTGCCTTGCCTGCGCTAGCCTAGGATGGATCGCGGTTCGATTCCCCCCATTTTCCCATATGGTCCCCCAAGCCAGGAGCGACTTCTGAGCGCATAGCCAGGGGTAGCCCCTGAGCATCACCGGGTGTGGCCCAAAAACCAAAAAAAAAAAAAAAAAAGTGGACTACAACATAGATGTAAGGAAAGACACCATCATGGAATCTGCTGCAAACTGGATGGAACTGAAATATATTATGTTAAATGAAGTGAACCATGAGGAGAAGGATAAATGCAGAATGATATCACTTATTTGTGGTATTTAGAATAACTGTACTAAGAAACACAATGGTCTAAATGGTAGTTGTCTCGATTACATTTGTATTCAAAGTCTAGTGAGGAGAAGAAAACAGAGTGGAAGAGGAAAAACAAAAGCTTATATTTTCTTTTATATTTCAAAGAGATCTACAGCAATGGATACAGCTGTCTAGATTGAACAGTTGTTCGGTCAAGTGCATGTTATAGAGGTCTACAATAATGTTCTAATCCTTTTTATCCACAGAAATAGGTGCAGATTGTGCTTAGAAACCATGTTTCAATTTTGCTTTCAGGAAAGTTACTCGGATGCTCAAGACCCTTTAGACAATATTTCATGGTGTAGACTCTTTTTACAGTACTCATTATCATGTTGCTTAGTATTCTAGACTTAAAAATTATGGTTGTTTTAAGAATGCTCTGTGCACAATCCAACTAAAAGAGCCGTTCTTCAGTAAATTTTACCATCACCAATAATAATTTGTCTAGAAATTGGAAAACCTTTCATTCTGACTTGCCAGCTTTATATATTTTTAAGCATTCTGAAACATTAAACCTAAATCAGTTTTTCAACTGCAACCTATGGCTCTATCTTCATTGTGTGTATGTGTGTGTGAGTGCATGTTTGTGTGGTGTCTGTCTAATGTCTGTCTATTGCACACAATGCCTGTCTATATAGTATATAGTCCTTCCCCCTGTTATATATAACCCTTCCTTTTCCCCCCTCCCCTGCTTATCACTTTACAAATCCTTTTCTATCCTTTCACTCTCTCACCCCTAATTTTTTTATTTCTCCCAATTTAACCCTTTTAATTCTCAGTTATTAAAATCTCAGGAACCTGGAAGTTTCCTTCACCCCAACTAGCTGCCAGCTGGCTTCCAAAGCAAAAGGACAGCCTCCCAGCCCACCTTGCCTCCATCTGGGAAGAACCTGCTGCTGCCACTGCTGCTGATTTACTCTAGGCGGCTCTTTTTCGTTCACCGCTCTTCTGTATGTACTGTTGCTTACTCCTGGATTTGGCTTTTTTGATTTTGATTTTGTCCCCAGCTCAAGGACATTTCCTGATCTGTGACTGCTGCGAGCCATTTTTCAAACTCCATAAGACCATGTTACAGGCTGAATGAATCTGTGCTCTGAATTTTAAGCCTCTCCAGATTATGTCAAAAGACCAAAGGGGATATGCATATTTCCTTTGTACATTTCTTTAGATGTATCTCCTTAATTGGTATAATTCTTGTTATGTACTTCCTCATGTAGATATCATTTTCCCCATCCCTTTTGTTTAGTATAAAATTCTAGTAGATAAGTCTCTCTTGCATTATGAGTTCATGTTAAAACCTGGTTAAAGGGTTTGTTTAGCTTATTATTTTTACCCCCATATACACTAGTAGTATCTTGTAGTATTGTTCCTTTTAACATAGGTATATTAAAATGAGGAAATCTTAGGTATAGAAAGAATATCTCAGGGATATATAATTATCTAATCTCTAATGAGGATAGGAACTCCTAAATTTTATATTGCATGGGGACCTTTCACTTTGAACATTTGCCATCGTGACTTGACTTAGACTTTAGTCAATTGGACATTGGCTGTTCACCCCTGAATCTTGGATCCCATCTTTGGAACTAGCAATTTTATGCACCAGAAGCAGGTGCTTCTACTGGGAAAGGCCGTAATACTGCACTGGCATAAACTTACTCCAGGGTGGATTCATATGGAAACATATGGGGGAAGATTCTCAGATACAAAGGCAACGATTTAATGAGTTTTTACATCTCATAGGAAGAGGTTAGGGAAAATGGAAGTTAGGCAAAAAACATTTGTTTAGGCTTTTACCTAGATTCATCTACAATGGATTACCTTGTTTTTACCTCATATTTCTGCATTTTTCTATAAAATTAAGAAGGAAAATAAAGGATAGGGGCCAGGAGACAAGTGGTCTCAGGTGTATTGGTGGAGAAAAAAAAAAACGGACAGAACTAAATATCCAAGCCAATGTCAGCAACAATAGAAATAGAGATCCAAACTATAACAATCTAAACTTAAAATGGCTCTTTTATGCTGGCACGCCAGGGAGCAAAGGGTGGTGGTATAAGGCACATATTTGGAAACATTGGTGAAAGGATGCGGACACTTGTGGTGGAAATGGTCTTGATTTAACTGTATATCTGAAATCCAATGGTGATGGACTTTGTAAATCAAATAGCTCCAATAAAATTTAGAAAATAAAATATAGTATAGTACAAGCAAATTTGAGAAAATTCAAAATAAATTTAAAAATTAAATATTTCTAGTGGTACTCTAGGCACTCTATGAGGTGCCAGGGATAGATACTGAGTCAGACATGTAGAAAGCAAGTACCCTGCCCACTGTACTATCACTCTGACTATATTGCCTCTCATTCCTTTGGAAAAGTATGTTTACATGAACACTTAATAATATATGAAAGAACCAGGAGTTCTTCAGTGATGTCATAGTTATTTGCCTTTCTCCCATTCTTGTATTCAGAGGGAATCATTTTTATACTGTTCATATGTTTGACCTCTGTTTACATGTTTCTACTCCTATATCATTAGTGAGTAAAGCATCATTGTGCAGAAAAAAGCTATAAGCCTGCAGGGAACTTCCTAGCACTTGTGAAGGAGAACTTAGAAGAGTATTCAGGGGCTCTAGGGTGATGATGTCATAGCTGGGTCAGCTACACTGTCTCTAAGCAGATTTCTAACCATCTATTTATTATTGAGTACTCATTACATACTAAATGTATGGGTATGATTAAATTTACTGTAGCATTTAAATTAGCATACCCAATTATTTGCAGATGTCTTAAAATATGAAAGCCACAACATATATAATGAAGGTTACATATAGAGAGTAGGCATGTGTAACTGATAAATATAATGCATGACTCATGGGATGGGATCAAAGCTTTGACTCCGCATGTACCTTTCAGCTTCATTCAATGGGGGTGGTTGGGGAGGTAGGAAGACTCTTCAGCTATTCAATAGACTGATTGAAGAAAGAGACAGCCCTGGAGTGTGTTTAGGTCACAAAACAGTTCTGTTTTAAAAAATGTAAACATTGAATGCAAGCTTTTCTTTAACACTTCAATCTTTATTCAAAAACAAGCCCGTCTCACTTTCTCCACATTGAAGGCTGGAATAAAGCAATCACCCATACCCTTTCATCTGTCCTCCAGTAGATGGTCTCTGTTCCATCAACAATTAGGCATAAGAGGAGAGGAAAGGCGAGACAAGTGTTGACTCAATAACTTTATGCCTTCTGGTCTTGATGTGATTTAAGTTTATTTGTTGTCTTGTGTTTTTCTTCCATTATTTCTTTTGCAAACTCCAGGGGGGTTGCTTTTCTTTTGAGTTAAAAGATAAGTTGTCTTCTTGGATTAGTAACGAGAGTTTCCTATAGTCTCTAATAATTTGGGTTCTAGCTCTACATTCTTGTAGTATCTACCTTATTTAAGGTGAACCATCGGTAGTTCTCACACAAGAAACATGGGCAGTCCTCACCTATTTTTTAAAATAATTTTTATTGTTACCAATGTGAATTACAAGTCTTTCACAGTTATATTTAAGGTACATAGTGACAGTGAATTAGGGCCATTCCCACCACTAGTGTTGTCTTCTCTCCACCCGTGTTCCCACCAAGCATCACGTACAACCCTCTTTACCCCTTGGACTGCTAGTATAACAGGTCCTTTTGTGTATAACTTGTTGCAGATTGGGTTATCTTGATTCTGTTGCTGTTGACTTTGGATTTGGTATTTATGTCTGATCATTTTTCATTTCCACTCAATGTTCTTGCTATTCTTGGCTCCAACAAACCCCTGGGACACAATCAGCTTTAGGGGCATTTCTTCCTTTCTAGCTCTGCCACCAAAGCACCAAGTCAGCTGGCCTTGCCTATAATTTTTTTTCCCACTAGAATTATTTCCTGCCTGTTGACAATGTTAGTTCCATCATCTATCCCTACCAGCAGACTAGTTTGCTATGTTGACAATTTAGAGGACTCAGATGAAGAACTTTGTGTAGCTAGATTGGAATAGTTCTTCATTGGGACTTGGGTCTGTGTTCATATTTGCCTTTTTGAAAGTAGAAATATTTACACAACTTCTTTAGCTTTCCTGAGGGTCATGATATTTTGTAACACTTCCCAGAACTATTCACAAAATTGTCACTTCAATCTCATGGGTAGTTTCCACTAAGTCCTCTTTTTTGTTCTTCATCTGTCCATGTTATCTAAAGAGTAGTAGACTAAGTTTTAACCATTATTTTATAAGTTCTGTGTTTTGCTTGACATTTTGCCTTTAAAAATTTGGCTTCTTATCTTCTTGGTGAATTACAATTAATCATAAAAATAATGTATGTACAATTACTAAAATTTGAATATTTTAAAATAAAAATGATGTATCCATTTAAGAGTAAGATCAATTCTCCAACTTTCATTCAATTTTAGAAACATGGACTAGTCTCTTTATTAGAAGAAAATATGTCTAGGTAACTGTTGCATTAAATTTATATAACTCAGAGATTTACTTTTAAAATGGGAAAAATGGCTTTCTGATGAGAACCTTGAATGCAGTAATTATTTGTATGGGCTATAGCAGATATCAATCTTAGAGAAGGCACCTTCTGATAGCTCCTAATTTGTTTATTCTTCCCCAGTGGGCTAGAATCGTACCTGTTTGATATATTCATGTTCCATTGCTATGATCAAGCCAAGAAAAGAGTCTTTTATGATGATATTCTGAAGAGAATCCTAAAAGGAAAAGAAAATAAACTGTTCCTTATTAAAAAAAAAAGATCTTAGTTGGACTTTGAGGACAATAAAATAGACATAAATGCAGCGTTTCTTGTTTTATTAGGTGACAACTGATACACTTACTAAAAGGTTAATTATAACCTTACCTTTGCTTTGAGGTATTCTCTATTTCTGTAGTAATTTTTAATGCAATAGTGACTTTGATTCCTGGAGAAGTTATTGCTTCAGAGAAAGAGAAAATTAGATTAATTTCCAATAGGAAAGGTAAAGAAGTTGTGTAAATATTTCTACCTTTGCAATTTCTTTTGTTTTTGCAGGGGAGTTTGTTTTTTGGGCCACACCCAGTAACCCTCAGGGGTTACTCCTGGCTATGTGCTCAGAAATCACTCCTGGCTTGGATTTCTGTATGGCTAGTTATCTATGAAAAATACCTGAATTTTCCATAATCAAACATTCTACATCTTCAATTTTTCAGTTTCTTATGCACTGTCTCATCAGTGAGACCTCCTCTGGTTATTAATCCTTGTAAATAGCAATACTGCATATTCCTTGGTACTCTCACTCTACCTTGGTTGCTTCATTGTATTTATTTTTTATTATATAACATTTAGTTTATATGTATTGAGGAGTCTTACAATTGTTTACACCCATTCAAATACCACCAGTATCTTCCCCATTATTCCCTGCTAAACACAGTCCTACCCTCTGTCTGGAGTCTGAGCCTATGGATTTATTTCCACATATTTGATCTCATGATGTGTTTTCCAATATCATGCCTATGAGACCATCCAATACTAGTATTTCTCCTTCTGGCTAATTTCATTTAACATAATCACTGTTGGAGCCATGGCGCTAGAGGTAAGGCCTTGCTAGTGCCAGTCTAGGACAAACTGCAGTTCGATCCCCCGGCATCCTCCGAAGCCAGGAGCAATTTCTGAGTGCATAGCCAGGAGTCACCCCTGTGCCCCCCCCCAAAAAAAACCCCAAAACATAATCACCTCCCGTTTCAAGCTTATTGTGTTAAATAATGATATTTTAATTTTTATTTTATTTTTGGTTTTTGGGTCACACCTGGCAGCGCTCAGGGGTTACGCCTGGCTCTATGCTCAGAAATTGGTCCTGGCAGGCTTGGGGGACCATATGGGATGCCGGGATTTGAGCCACCATCCTTCTGCATGAAAGGCAAATACCTTACTTCCATGCTATCTCTCTGGTCCAGATATTTTACTTTTTAATTGTTGAATTCTGTTCCTATTTTTATTTAAAGAACTTAGTATCTTTAAAAATTATATTTAAGGGGCTGGCTGGGTGACGCTAGAGGTAAGGTGTTTGCCTTGCAAGCGCTAGCCAAGGAAGGACCGCGGTTTGATCCCCCGGTGTCCCATATGGTCCCCCCAAGCTAGGGGCAATTTCTGAGCACTTAGCCAGGAGTAACCCCTGATCATCAAACAGGTGTGACCCGAAAAATAAATTACATTTAAATTTTCAATAATTATTTTCTCCTTAATCCAACGTCTGATATAAAATATTATTTCTATAGGGGAAGGTATCTTCATTTTGGGAGGTTTCCCCCTAATACTGAATAATGCTTTAAATTTATTTAACTGTTTAATTAGTACATTTTGCCAGAATACTTGGTGAGTGCAGAATCAGTATTTGTTGAATGTTAAAGACTACATGTCTCCATTTACTTTATAACCTAAATAAATATATCAAAGTTAAAATTCTCTAAAATTTGAGAGATTTTATTTAAAACACCATTCTTTAAAAAATGTTTTACCTCGTTTTTTTTTTTTTTACCAGAGATAGAATTTTATATGTTTAAAGACAAAATAGTGGTTATCTCAAGGGATATAGTAGAAGATTTAACTTATTAAGGCATATTTTGTAATATAGACTGTTTCTAAGGTATGTACATATTCTCTTAAAGATAAAAAAAATGATCATAGTATATTAATGATTATTTTTTAATGTTTTAAAATTGTAATAGCTAGACTAAAGACGATCATGAAGGCTATTTACAAACAGGACATCAATTTTACTACTAATCTAGTGTCATTTGAAATCTTAGTATATCTTATAATTCCATGCTTCTCTTCTATTTATGTATCATAGTCAACAAGTGAAATCACTAAATTCAGAAAGACTATAAGAGAATTCTGTACATATATAAATATATATATGGTTTGGGGGCCACACCTGGTGACACTCAGGGATTACTCCTGGCTATTTGCTCAGAAATTACTCCTGGCTTGGGGGGCCATATGGGATGCCAGAGGATAGAACCAAGGTCTGTCCTAGGAATGCCCTACTGCTTGCACCACCACTCTGACCCCCGAGTTTTAGGAAAAATTTAATTGGTATAATAAAAGAGAAATAACATATTTGAAACTTTGTATTTAATCCAAAATTTAATTGCTTAAGATCTGTTCTTATTTTATGTTGTTATTATTATTGCTATATTTATTTAAAATATTATTTTGTATAAAGAAATGTTTAACATAACACATTTAATACTTTATATGAATCATCTTTAGAATAAATAATACAGTGATTAATAAAAATTATTTTATCTTTTTCATAATAGATAATATATTGATTAAATAAAATGCTCTCATTATTTACCTATTTTATAAGATAGATATGGAGCAAAATATATAATTTGTTCAGGAATGCATTGCAGTTGAAGTTATCACCATTTACTATATGGTTTACTGTAGCTCTTTAAAACTGATTTCTATGACCCACATTCCATTGAAGTAATGGAGTAATTTGTTAAATATTGTGATATACACATAGAATCTTCACAAACAGAGAGCAAAAATGCTTAGGATTTAATTGTTGGATGAATATATTTGTGTATTAATGTAGTAATAAGAGCTTGAGTAAGCATCTTGTTTTAATAGATTTTGAATTATGAATTAAAAATGGTAAAGAATTCTGTCCCTGAAGTCAAATTCAAAGCTTGCCTTAGAAGAATTAATCACAATTCAATTTGTATCATTATAATTATGGTTTCTTTAAGCTCGAGTTTTCTTACCTCTAAAGTAAGCACACTTACATCACATTCCATCAGCCAGAGGAGGGTTTGGGGTATGGGAGGGGGAAATGAAGTGGGGTGGGTGGTGGAGTTGCCCTCTCTTCCTAACAATATTGCTAAGTAGAAATTCCTATTTGGTAACAGAGGTCCCCATATATACATATATAAATGTATGTATCCATAAATATATGTGTGTTTTATTAGCTGTTTTATATATAAAGAACCTGTCTATACGTTATATTTTAATTCTTATAAATTATATACTTTATAGTCATATATTAATTCTCCCAAAATAGGTAAATGAGGCATGAATTCTGGTTTTATGGTAAAAATTAAGGATATTTAGTGGTCTCATGTATTATGGTTAACTAGTACATGATTAATTCTGGAAATTTCTAATAGTGCATTCTTCGCATTATGCCCCATGAGACTCAGTAAGTAGCTACCTCTGGGGTAGTTGTGGGGTCCAAGGAAAAGAGAATAAAGAGTTGGAAATAATAAAACACCAGAGATAATGAAGACAAGTGGAAAGAATCTGAGCAAAAAAAAGTGTTGAATCAAGGTCAACTATTTTATTGATTTGAGTGAAAGTGGAGTGAATCCTAGGCATGAAGGTGAAGCTATCATACACATATTTTGCTTATCCATGTTAATGACATATGTGCAATATAAAACCACACATATCATTAATCGATAACAAGATAGGCCATATATATGAATTATGGCCTCATCTTTTATTTTTGTTTCTACCTGAAAAATATAATATAAAAGACAAAAGAAAGGAAAAAACAGCAATTCAATTCAATGTTGGAGAGAGTACAAGACATAATGTAGCTTATGTTGACTTGATAGGCTGTGGAGGGTAATTTTGACAGTCTATGCTTTTCTCCTCATGAACATATTTTAAGTATACAACTTAAGTTAGAGGTGATTTCATCATGGTGTGTACGTAAATGATTTTCTCTGGCTTAAATTACTTTTGCATACTCTACTATTATTCATAGCCTTGTGCCAACCTTCTATCTATTGTTAAAAGATTTAGCAAGTATAGAGGGCAGGAAATATGTTTTAAAATATACGTTTGTAAGTCTGTTATTTCCTGGTTTGTGCATACATATGTAGTTTGCAACTTATTCATAAATTATATTCACATGCATATAGAGGCATGTTAAATAGCATTTAATGCCTCCCACCTTAGAAGATGCACTGTACCTGAAATATGTCCTGCATTTATAATAAAAACAACAACACAATGCCAATTTGAAAGTGATCTTCCCTGGATGACTCATAAAGCAGAAAAATTCATCCATGAAAATGCTTTGAAAGGCTTGGAAGAAATGTGCCATCAAAATGCAAATATGTTTTCACTTAAAAAGAAAAAAGTTCTCTTTGGGAACTGGTTTACATAGGATTTGGAGTTAACATTCCAGTTTTCAACTGATTGAAACCATTGGCTATTTTATTTACTGATGTTCTTTGGACTTAGTACCATCTGCTGTTCATTGTTAGGGCATGCAGAATTCCTGGGATTGTATGTCCTCCAGCTGATTTCTTTGTTATGGTCATTTTGTAGACTGTTGCTTCAACTTTTCTTGGTAGCTCGAGTGTTCTGTTTGTTAAAAATCTGTGTTTTGGTATAGTTTTTCCATGACCTGGACTACAAATTCCCAATTTCCAGAAGAAGTAACAAAGCATATATAAATTACAATAGCTTAAATTATTCTGGGCCTATTAAACGTACTTAACTTTTTCTTAACTAGATTCGTTTTCCTGCCTCCCATTTTTAGTTGTTCCTAAACTGATTTAACTTATATTGATGGATGGTGGTGTTGAGCAATGCTTCAGTAGTTTATGAAATAAAACTCTATACTAGGATTCAATTGTGTCTCCCCATTGAAAGATGCTTTAGGATTTTAACCCTTAGCCCCTCAGCAAGTGGACATGTTAGAAGATAGGATCTTTAAATTAGTACATCAAATTGAGGCAATAAGAATAGTTTTTTTTTTGTTTTTGTTTTTTTTTTTGTTTGTTTGTTTTTGGGCCACACCTGATGATGCTCAGGGGTTACTCCTGGCTATTTGCTCAGAAGTCGCTCCTGGCAGGCACGGGGGACCATATGGGGAACGGGGGATCGAACCGCGTTCCGTGTCCTAGGTTAGCGCAGGCAAGGCAGGCACCTTACCTGCAGCGCCACCACCCGGCCCCAATAAGAATAGTTTTTAAGGACCAAGTACAGCTGATAGGGCTCTTGCCTTGTGCATGCCTGACCCAGATTCCAACCCTTGATCTCTGCCAGGAGTGATCCCTTAGGACTAATTTCTGAGCACAGGGGAAGTAGCCCCCCCAAAAGAATGGATTCCAAGATATTATGGATTTTTTGGGGGGGCACAGAAATTGCTCCTGGCTTGGGGGACCATATGGGACGCCAGGATTTGGAACTGTGGTCTGTCCTACGCTAGAGCACACAAGGCAGAGTTCTCACGGTTTGCGCCACCGCTCCAGTTCCTAAGGTACTGTATTATGTTTTTAAAAAGGGTGGGGGGGGGGCCCGGGAGATAGCATGGAGGTAAGGCGTTTGCCTTTCATGCAAAAGGTCATCGATTCAAATCCCGGTGCCCCATATGGTCCCCCGTGCCTGCCGGAAGCAATTTCTGAGCATGGAGCCAGGAGTAACCCCTGAGCACTGCCGGGTGTGACCCAAAAAAACCACAAAAACACACACACACACACACACAAAAAGGGTGGGGAATGGGGCCAGAGAGATAGCATGGAGGTAAGGCATGCAGAAGGTCATTGGTTCAAATTCCGGCGCCCCGTATTGTCCCCGAGCCTGTCAGGAGCAATTTCTGAGTCAAGAGTTACCCTTGAGCGCTGCTGGGTGTAACCCCCACCCCAAAAAAAAAGGATGGGAAAGGAAAAGTCGAAGCACACAAAGGAGAAATACTAAAGAAGTTTAAAGTTAGTCTCTCATAAACCAAGGAACCATGAGAAGATAGCATTGAGACTAGGGATTGATCTTGATCTTTTAGACTTTAGAACTTTCAAACAGTAAATTCTTGTGAAACTATTGTGGTCCTCAAACAGCAATACTTTAATTTTTTTTTATCTTATGATCTATGTTCTGGATTCCTTTTTCTGCTATACTGTTGAACATATTTCACGCCATTTCTTTACCAAGACCTTTTCTTACTTCTACCTAGTCAAAAATTAACCTTTTACTTGAGTCTCTTGCTCAGGCACTAGATTGTATTTAATATTTTCATAAGCAATACTTCTCATAAAAATTAGGGCTATTTCTTTCCTGATATTCTTCCTGATCCCTGCCCACTTTTGAGATTCTATTTAAATTCAAAACGATTTGTAGATTTTTTACTCCATTATTTTAATAAAATTCCTGAATTAAGTGCCTCGAAAGATATTTTAATTGAGAGTATAATTGAATTATTCACAAGAACATGAACAGAAACAGGTGCAATACTCTGGTGTAGGTGGGAAGAAATTTACATTAGGCAGAAATAGCATTTTTGAAGAAAATTGTTGGATTAGTTTCCAAGCATTCATTAGTGATCCTAGGACAATTTCTTCTTTGGCTCACTTATCCTGGCTCTTTGGTGGTTAAGCCATTGCTTTTCTATGCAATATTCTAGTTTGTAGTCTTTTAAATCTTAGCCTTCTATCTGAGTATTATGTTATTATTATAGTATGAGCTAACATAATATCTACAAGCCTCCTTTAACTAAAATAGAATCATCCCTTTCTTCAGGATGTAATAATTCTGTTTTCAAATTATTATATTTTAAATCCTTACACATAGCAGACAAATCTTTTGTTGATTGATTTTAGGGGTCAATTGTTTTCATTATTATAAGGGATAATAAATTTGGATGGCATGTAAGGCACTAAACTTTCTCTTTTTTCCTGATAAAATGCATACTGAATACATGATTTACTACTCCAGATAATTTTAGACATAAATGCATATTTAAGGACAGGGGCTTTCCCTAGTGGTTTATGTGTGCCCAAGTTCCCCTAGGATTACAACTGACAGTGCTTGTGCTGTTGCATCTAACTTGGGACCTTGAGCAAACAAAATATGCATTTTACCTATTTGAGCTGGCTACTGAGTGCCTTGAATTTAATGAATTCATTTTGAAGAAGGACTCCCAAACATTGTTCAGGAAATACCTGGGGCCACTGACTATGATTCTTGTGTGATTTTGCTGACCAGATTATTCAGTTGTTGGACTTCACATGTTGGGGTTAATCAGAACCCCACCCTCAGTGGTACTCAGAGAAAATTTAGTGCTGTGGATTGGACTCATGGACCAGTTCTTGCAAAGTATGCATTTAATCTCTTTGGATACCTCTCCAGTGTCCTTCAGTGTATTTTTTATCATTGCATTTAACCTACTTATTTATTGTAGAAAAACCATCTTTGTAGTGATATCTATAAATGGATTTGATATGAACTTGACATATAAAATGTCAATAAAATTTCAAAAAATTTTGATCACTTATGTTATCAAATAATTTTTGTTTTTCCCTATAATTCCAAATTTATTTTATTTATTTATTTTTGTTTGTTTTTGCTTTTTTGGGTCACATCCAGCAGTGCTCAGGAGTTGCTCCTGGCTCTGCACTCAGAAATCGCCCCTGGCAGGCTCGGGGGACCATATGAAATGCCAAGAATTGAACCACAAAAATCTGGGTCGGCCATGTACAAGGCAAACGCCCTTCTGCTGTACTATCTCTCTGGCCCTAGAACTAAGTTTTAATCATGTTTTATCTTTATTAGGAAATATAAACTTTTCTGATTTTGATAGTCATACATATAATGATAAAATAATATTTTCTACTTTGTTTAATATTTTTTTATATTTTTATCATTTTTCTAAATTCCTTATATATTATTTATATAATAAGTACATAAGCGTAAATAATTTTATTGAATTTCTTTAAACGTTAACAAAAGCTAGGATGATATTTTGCTATCCTATGCCTTTAGATCTGTATTATTCTGTATATTGTTCAAAGCTATTCAAATTTTCTATTTTTCTTATGGATAGAAAATTAATTTTATTTCCATTATGTTGGATATTTTGGTATACATTTTGAGCAGTGTATAACCTTTGTAGATATGAGGTAATTGTAAAAAATAAGGCATTTATAAATCTTTTAATTTGAAATGATCAATATTAGTAAATTTTCCATGTCAAGAGATGTAAGTATTCCTTTTCTGTAGGTTAGTTTGATCTCTTTAGTTAACATGTTAAAACTCCTACATTTCTTTTTATTCTATTTTTTGTACCCTATCTGCCAATATTGAAAATGGTCTGTTAGAATCATTAAATCTAACTTGCAAGTCAGTTTAATTAATTTTCTCTTTTCCTCCATTTTTTTCTTTTTTTCTTCCCTTCCTTCTCTATCTTCTCTCTCCCCACTTCTCTCTATAAACTCAGTCCAAGAACTGAGTAAGTCTCATGTCTTTACATATGGTGCAGAACCACTAATGTTCCTTCAAGGATCTAAAATTCTAATTTTATTATGTCTAAGCCTCCTCCTCCTCCTCTCCACCTCTCTCCCACACTCAATAAAGCCAACTTTCTCACTGGAGTGATAGATGCCCTTCTCTGTGTATAAATGTCTTTGAAAATTGCATTGTCTTACATGCATATTACTTTTTTTATATTTTGTGAACATTCTAGTCCTACAGCCCAGCTACCAGCCAGCCATAAAAGGGGTCTTCTTCTTTAAATAAGACACTCCCCTTTCAAAAAGACCCTAATCATGTTTGGCTTGCTAAATCTATAAAGCCCTCCATAGGGTTGGCAGTTGGAAAAAACAGTTGAGTTAGTTGAGAGAGATAGTTAAAGTAACAGGAAGGGAGTTGGGTGATAGTTGGAAGAGAGAGTTGGAGGAGCAAGAGGAGAACTTGTTGACAGTCTGAAGAGACATTGTGATGGTCCCAAACCCAGATCTCTCTCCCTCTTTATCTCTCTCTTGGACTAAGTGTTTGTTATAGGCCCCTGGGTTTCTCTAGTAAGTATGACTGTGATAGTTGCCAGTCTTGCCTGCAAGTTCCTATGGACTCCAGCAGCTTGGGCCCATCTCCAGCAGATTGGATCTGACAAACACTATTGTATACTGTCTTCTTTTTTCATTTATCTAAATATGGTATTTCAAAGACTTAAATTTATGGCATATGATTAGTGTTTATATTATTATGCATGTTTCTCCATATGTGTCTCCATTTACTGTCCCAATATTGGGCATCCAGACCACATTTAGCCTCCTGCAACAAATCTTCCCCAAATCACCTATTAATATTCCCTCATACTTTAACTGTCATGGAATAGAGAGCAAAGGAAGCATTGTCCACATGGAAGAAAGACTATCAGTATACTTAGCTAACTAGCTATGATATCTTTTCAAAAATAGTTGACACAATTTGTCCTTCTTCTAGCAAGAAAAGATCACCCTGCCATCATCAGTCTTGCCAAATTTTGTCGTTATTCAACTTTTTATTCACTAGTCTGAAGGGCACAAAATGATATATAATGTATGCATATCTGATACGTTTTTATTGAGACCACTCTAACAGTAATTCAATTCTGGAGTGTGAGACAGATGGTTTCCTCTTCAGGGTGATAAGCTCTGGGTAGGCCAAGGCAACACCTGCAGTGCTAAATGGGGGTCACTGAGGGAGTATTCAATGCCAATAATCAAACTCGGGGTCTCGGACATGCTCTGAAATTTGAACTATCTTACCAGTCCTGCATTTTTTGATTATTAGTTAACCAGGTCAGTCATTCAAAGGTGAATCCTTAGATTTTCAGGTTTCTGCATTTTGCCTGATTTTGTTATTTGCCTATGTAGTGTGGTTATTTCTTTGTTTGCTTGCCTGTTGTTTTTTCTTCTTTTTAATATTTAAATTAATTAATGAATTTTGGTCTATGGGTCCAAACCTAATTTACTGTTTGTTTTTATGTGTTTAAAACGTTAGGACAAAACATTTTTAAGTGATTGGGAGAAATAGGGAAAAATTTGTGATACATGAAAATGATATAAAAAGTTAATGTCCTTAAATTAAGTAAGATTAAACATAAGGAAACTCATTCATTCATGTATCATTGCTGGTTTTATACTACCATGGCAGACTAGTTTTAACAGTGATCATATGACCCATAAATATTTACTAGCTATCCCTTTTTAGCAAAGTTTTTAGATCTCTGGCTGGCAAGAGAGATTCTGATTGAAGTCAGGCATTGTAAAGTACATTTCTCAATCGAAACTATGTCTGTTAATCTTTTCATCATGTTCTTCAATCAATAGCCACCATTTTGGTGTTATTAAACAATATTTTATCTTATATTCTATTTTTTTCTTATATTCTATTTTTAAAGAGTACATTTAAATTTTCATTTCTTCTCATGTATCATCAAATCAATTTCCTACATTCGCAATAGTTTTTAACTTAAAATTTTTATTATAGGCATCTCACAATTCACAGTTTGCTTTTCATATATTCATGAACAGGATATTTTAAAATTATTTACGTAGGTAAAAATGGATTTTTCCAAATCACCTAATAAACAATATACACTGTCTCCTTTCAAATATTAGTAATGGCACCCTTTTATTGAGTTTCTTTATGCTCTTGGGTCTGACTCTGAGCTTTCTTTTCTGTTCCAAGTTTCCATTTCTCTTAGTGTTTTATTATAATAGTTGGACAAATGGTTTTAAATCTTTATTTCTAAAATTTTAAAAATACTTTAAAAATTTTATAGAGGTAACATTGGATCATTTGAGAATAAACATTTGTAAGTTTTAGGGGCACACATGACTATATCATACACATCAATATACTAATATCCTTTCACCACTATCCATAGAATCTTTCCCTTCCTCTATGCCTTAGGTAACCTCAATTTTGTGATGAGAATTTTTCTTTCTCTCCTTCATTGTTTGCCTTTTTATAGGAGGAGGGGGACTGGTGTTGAGGATTGAACCTAGGGCTGTACACATATAAGGCAATTCTTCTATAACCAAGCTCCTATGGTCAATTCCTCAGTGTTTAATCGACTTTATGGATATTATCTTTTTCCTTACTTTCTTTCTAATATTTTACATACGTACATACATATAAGTGAGATATCTTTGGTTCTTTTTTCTTCTAATGAGTTACTTCATATTTATATATTTCCCTTTCTCCATACATACTTTCAGTATGTATTGTATTAAAAAATTCCTAAACACTTTTTGTATTCAAAATACAACAAACTTGTTGTATTCAAAAATTTCTAAAAACATTTTAGGTTAAATTTAGGAGAACAAAGAATACAAAAAAGTAGTATTTTTAGTAGAATCATCTAGCACAATTTATATCCAATACCTTAAATTATTGCTATGAAAAGATTTTTCTTAAAAAGTTTAAGCAACAGGGGCTAGAGCAGTGATGCAAGCAGTAAGGTGTCTGCCTTGCCCGTGCTATCCTAGGTTGGACAGTAGTTCAATCTTCCAGCATCCCATATGGTCACCCAAAGCAGGAGCGATTTCTGAGTGCATAGCCAGGCGTAACCCCTGAGTGTCACAATGTGTGGCTTAAGAAAACAAAAACAAAAATAAACAAAACCAAAAAATTGTTTTATGTATGTGTGACATCTGTACAAACTACTTTAAGTCATCATTGAAAATCTAATAATACTGTTTAGTATAGTTAAATTATCCTTTTGCTGATTTACCAATCCTTTTGTTTTCTATTTTCTATTTTGATCCATTCATTTTATCCATTCACTTTCCTATATTCCATGTCTCAGTGATAGGGTGTTTGTCTTTCCTTCATCTGACTCATTTCTATAAGCCTATCCAGTTCATCCATATTTCCATCCTAACAGTGTCAAGTGAAACATAATTGTAATCTTATTTTTATTTATTACTAATGGTATTCATGATATTCATGACACACTTTTTTTGGTATCTTATAGACAAGAATGACTTCCTATATCTAAGCATGCATGCTGCTCTTTTCATTAATAGGGGAAGTCATTAGCCTTGTAAATTAACTGAATCTACAACTTTCTTTGATCTTTAGGGTGTAACAGAAAAACTCTGTGATAATATACTTATCTTGTTTTATTTGGAGGGGGACACACCTGGATGTGCAGAGGTATCTCCTGGCTCTTCACTAAAGAATCGTTACTGGCAAGCTCAGGAGACTATATGAGAAGCTGAAATTGAACCTACATTGGACAGATGCATGGCAAACACACTCCTGGCTATGCTATCACTCTTGTCCCCCCCCCCCATTCATTCTTATCTTTTAGCATCTTCTAAGATTTTTAGCATCTTCTGAAGCCTTTGGGCCTTGAGACAATCCTGAAGGCAGTTTTCAGCTAGAGATTCGGTTCTTACACAATATCAAAATATGTGAATAAAGCATCTTAGAAATTCTAGTTCCAGATAAGTGATCCAAATAATGCAAGTGGAATAGAATAATCACATTGCTATTTAATTCAGCTCATAGAATAATGAGAAATAAAGACCACAACTCTTCTTTTTTTTTAGGATGCAGTCAATTTTTTTATAATGTGTTTAAGCACTATGATTACAAGCATGATTTTAGTTGGGTTTCACCAATGCAACATTGGCACTACCAGTGCCCTCTCCCTCTTTCCCCATCTCTGCCTGTATTTGAGACAGGCATTCTATTTCTCTCACTCATTAAGATTGTCACGATAGTTGTTAGTGTAGTATTTCCCTAACTGCACACATCACTGTTTGTGGTGAGCTTCATATTGTGAGACAGTCCTTCAGGCCCTCATTGCTATTGTCTCTGGGCATTATTACAATAATGTCTTTAATTTTCTTAAAACCCATGGATGAGTGAGACTATTCTGTGTCTATCTGTCTCCATCTGATTCATTTCACTCAGCATAATAGATTCTTTTTTTTTTTTTTTTGGTTTTTGGGCCACACCCAGTGATGCTCAGGGGTTAGTCCTGGCTATGCGCTCAGAAGTCGCTCCTGGCCTGGGGGACCATATGGGGCACGGGGGATCGAACCGCGGTCTATCCAAGGCTAGCGCGGTAAGGCAGGCACCTTACCTCCAGCGCCACCATCCGGCCCCAACATAATAGATTCTAAGTACATCAATGTATAGGAAAATTTCATGACTTCATCTCTCCTGATGGCTGCATAATATTCCATTGTGTATATGTACCACTGTTTCTTTAGTCATTCATCGTGTCCCATCTCATTCACAACCCTTACTTCTTAACACATCAGAATCATACATAGGCTTGCTTCTTTATCTGTGTCCAGATAAGATGGGTAAAAGTTCTCTTGATACTTAGATAGGAATATAAATTATCCCAATGCCTTATAAGAAACAAGGAAGAGAGACTTCTAACTAGATTTAACACTATTTAAAACATCTTTAGAAAAGAAGAGGGTTTATTTACAATACATTTTAAAGTTCAAATGTTTACTTCTCATTCATTGTTTTCTTTTGTAGCTGATTCTGCTTAGTACCAAAGTTAAATGGGAATATTCAATGACAATATAAGACACAAGTTAGTTCCTCTTTAATTTATGTATTCAAATAAATATTTTTAATTTATTGCACTGGTGATGGGTGGTGTTCTTTACATGACTGAAACCCAAATACAATCATGTATGTAATCAAGGTGTTTAAATAAAATAAAATATATGATTAAAAATTTATATATAAGTAAATGATTTTAAATTAATTTTTATATTGTAAATATACCCATAATAAAAAACATTGGGGGCTTGAGAGAGAGACTTGAGACAGTTGCCTGCCTTGTCTCTAACTGACCCAGATTCTATCTTTTACTCCTCATAGCCAAAATTGATACTTGAGCTCAAAATCAGAAATAAGCTCTGAGCACCACCAGCTGTGACCCCTTTTTAAAAGTTGATTTTGGTATATACTACCTTTCCTACATATACAAATTTTACTCAGGTTCGTTCCCTGGAATCCCATATGGTCTCCTGAGCCTGCCATGAATGATTTCTTAGCAATCCCTGAGCAATGCTGGGTATGGCCACAACACCAAAACAAATCAAACCAAAGCAAAGCAAAACAAAACAACACAAAAACTTTAATGACCTTTTCTGCATGAAAATACATTATTTTCATACAGTCCTTTAGTTTTGATATATAACCTCACTCCATTAAAATATATCATAGAATATATATTTGTATGTAATATATATGTATATATACCTATATATACTAGAAGTTTCCTTAATTCTTGTCTGTTTCTTTAGGACCAGTTGGAATTGAGTACTTCTTCCTTTCTATGTGTATTATCCTTTTCTCTGTTTGTAAGTCATATATTATTCCATAGAAAACTCTCTATATATTGAATAATCTAACATACCATCTTTGAAAGTCTAGTCTCCTTCCCCTTTCCAGAACATTTAAAAATCATTATTAATGTTATTTTCAGTGTATGTTTTCCCTAGACTAATTCTGCAAAAGTTGTGTTATTTGTTGGTTGGAACACTAAAATCTCTAGTTTTCCAGTTTATTCCTTTAATTATCTGGAACCGAACAGTATTTCAAACTTTGCCAAGTTGCTGTATGTTTATGTATGTGTTGGTATAAGCTCTCTATATTCAGTTAGGTAGTTTATAATTTTGTTTTGTGTTTCACTTCCAGATTGCACTTAGTCTCAGTGTCAGTCGATGGTGAGGGCAGAAGGCTTTCTCCAGCCTTTAATGAGCATGCACACAGTTGTGTGTGTGGTCTTCTGGGTTCTACATAATATGTTGAAACACTTCAGATATTCAAGGGTCATAGAAGTCTTTAATTTTCCTTTTGACTGTCTTGTTAGCTTGTTCTTTATTCCAGCTATTTTGCTGTTCAGGGCAACAGAAATGTAATTGTTGCTGAATATCTTTTGATAAATTTCTCCAGGGAGAAAGGCAATTTGCACTGTGTAAACTCTGAGTAAGGTAGAATAAAAAGAAGTCACGAACATGAAGTTTCAAGGGAACTGTTTAAACAAGTCAAATAGTGAGCTATTTAGGACTTTGAACAGACCTAAACCTATTATACACTCTCCAGTGGTTACTAGACTCCTGGTTTTTCTGTGACTGGCCTTCAAATATTTATTGAGCTGGAGGGAGGGATATGGAAATTTCAAATCTTACCCTCACTCTTCTTTCTAAAATTCATTCATTTCACTTGAATAAGTTTTCCTCAGAGTGATTACATAATGTTTTGATTAATTTACTAAATCTTGAAAAATGTTATTTGGAATGCTTCCTTGGCTAGTATCCTTGCAATATTTTTTGGAGAAAATTACATCAGGTGATACTTAATCTAAAATTTTTAACAACATGATTCTTTTAATAATAAACTTTTGTTGTATAATTATCTCTTGATAATCCTGAGTATAATAAAAAATATACATGATTACATACTGTTTAATTTTTAAACTAAATTTTAAATTTTAGATTCTGATGATTAAATATAACTCATTTTGTTTGCTATTTTGTTTTGAAATTTTATTACATTTGTCCCATCTGATCATTAATCATCATCCAAAATTGTAAATATGCTCAATAATTAATTATAATGAAGCATTAGTGCCAAGAAAAACATGCATAACAAATATAACTTTATAGGTGTGAATTGATTAGAAATTAGATTGATTCTCCACTTGCCATTTTCTTGAACAAATTATGTCAGAATATTACTATTTATTTCTTAAAGTTTTAAAAGTTATCAGGAAACCAAGTAATTATTGGTTGTAATTAAAGTTTTTTTATATTCTAAACATAATTATCAAATATTTAAATTTTTCTATTTTATTTTTATTTAATCCTAATGTTCTACAATTTTGTAGGGATTTCTATATTGCATTTAGATATTAAAGATATTAATATTGTTTATCACACTTATTCATGTTCTTATCTTTTTCCCATAATAAACTTAAATTATATTCTGTTTCTACCCTAGAATCTGCACCTTAAATTTACTTTTTTATCTTGTTTTAGCCTTTATCTGGAATTTTGAAATACTTTAAATATTTTGTCGAAATCTCATCTACTTTATTTTGTTGATTTTCTTTATGATTACAAGCACATTATGCACCTCTGGAATTAATATCGCTAATGATTCTTCCTTTGTGTCATAGTTTTATGATAACACAAGAATTTTAAAATAATGATTTTCTTATATATTACTAACATATTACATAATGATCAGAGCAAAATAATTATATTAATTATAACAGTAAATTTTAATGAAAAGCAAAGATGTTTTCTATTAAATATTTCCCTCTTCTTCCTAGAAAGCTTAAGATAGGAGAAGGAGGCTCTATTCATATCAAACCCTCAGTTTGCCTCCTCCTAGGAAGTTGAACGTTAAGGTGGATACCCTTGGAGGCTTTTAGAACCTGAAACACATTGAACCCACCACTTACCATGGCTATTAGCCTGAGCCACTTTGGAACCAAAGCTTCCTGGCAAGAAGAAAATGATGGGTCATAATAAGAAAACTTAATGAAATATTGATCTCATTAAGAGTGTTGTACCCAACTTAGATTATCACTTAAATTTTAAGAAATATTATAAATCTTTATGGAGAAGTAGCAGTTTAGGAAGTTCGTAAATTTGGAATCAATTTTCAAAAAAGCATCACAGCTTCTTTAAAAAAGACAATCATACAAAATTTCCACAAAATGTCAATAATTTTCTCCATCTCAAAATTTCACTCAATGTCAATGCCCTGAGTCATCAATCTAAAGTACTTGAGTGTCAAGATGGATTAGAAAGGGGCCCGGGAGATAGCATGGAGGTAAGGCGTTTGCCTTTCATGCAAAAAGTCATCGGTTCGAATCCCGGTGCCCCATATTGTCCCCTGTGCCTGCCAGGAGCAATTTCTGAGCATGGAGCCAGGAGTAACACCTGAGCACTGCTGGGTGTGACACCCCCCCCAAAAAAAAGATGGATTAGAAAACTGTGCAGAACTTTCTGCTGCCTATAAGAGACACATCTATACAGTCATCTAAACATCTAAACACAAACTCAAAATCAAAGGGTGGAAAACAATCTTACAAGAAATTCCCTTAAAATGCTTGGGGTAGCTATATTTACATCAGACAACATAATTTAAAAGTGAAAATGCTATGGGAAATAAAGATGATCATTTATTAATGATCAGGGTATCACTATATTAATAGATACTATACTCTGAAAAATAAATGCACCTAATGATGGCTATTAACATATTTAAAACAACTCTAATAGACATGGAAGTAGATAGTGACAACAATATACTAATAGTAGGAGGCCTTACCACGCTGTTACTGATGACTGAAACAATTAGGCAAAAACTCAAGCATAAATCACTGGTTGTTTGACCAGTGGAAATAATGACAGAGATGACCCTAACAGACATAGATAGGGAATTCTAACCCCAGAAAATTGAGTGTGCATTCTTTTCCAATTTACACTGTATATTTTTCAAGACATGTTCCAAGACATACTAGGTCAAAAACATATCTCCACATCAAGAAGGCAGAAATAGAATCAATGATCCTCTTAAACTACAAATATTTGAAATAGAAATTATTTACAATCAGAAATGGGGAAAAGGCTGATATTTGAAAATTAAATAAAATGCTTTATGAGTAATAAAACAAAAACTAAAAATATGATTATTACCCCTGCCCAATGAGAAAAAAATTTAGTAAAGGATAAAAAATGACCACAGACAACAGAATTGGAGAGTTTATATACAGTATAGAATAGAATTTACTTGTGGCAGAAATGGGGAAAGAGCCAATGAGGGAGGATCTAGAGACATTGCTGGAGGAAATAGACACTGGACTGTGTGAGGATGATGTATGCTTGAGAGTATCATTAACAGTGTTGTAAATCATCATACATGAATGAAACTAGAGGGGAAAAATAAAAAAGGAAGAGAGGTTAGCTCTACTGTGTTCTTGGTTAATGTCTTTATTTATTACAAATTAGAACACTTGAGATTATCATCATTTATACCTTTATTTATACTAAGACTTTAGGCATACAATCCTTACATTACCCATCACTATAATGTCAGCATCTCTCCATCACTGCCATAAGTCCCCTTTCTTTCCAAACATCTTTTGCAAACTGTTCTGTAGACAAACTCAGGGTTATAGAAGACAATTATCCATTTTTCATTCCCTTACTATGTTTCCTCATACTCCAATAAATATGAGAGCCCATGTAGCATTTATTGTTCTTTTAATCACTTTGTTCATAATAACTTCCAGATCTTTCCTTGCAGTAGTGAACTGAAGTATTTCCTTTTATCTTGTAGGGAAGTATTATTGGAGTATTACTGGAGAAATGTCTATATGGTGTTTCTATATCACAATTTCTTTATCCATTCATTTGTTCTTAGGAACTAGGATTATTTATGAATTTGGATATTATGATGCATGACTTACTCTGTTTTCCCATATAGATTTGGTGTTGGGGTAATATTCAGAGGATATTCAGAAGGAGAGGAGACAGTTTTTATTTACCTTTTATTATCTACATCTACTACTCAATAAATGTTCAGAGTTGGATTTATCTCTTTAGACTAGTTCTAAAGGTTTTTCAGAGGTCTCCCAAATGGAAACATTTGATTGGTGCCCCCTTGTTGCTTATTTTTGTTTCCTATAGACCTGGGGTCTCAAACTCAATTTACTGGGGGGGGGAGGCACTGTAGGCAAAGTCGGGGCGATCCTTGAGTGCAAAGTCAGTCAGTATTAAGCCTTGAACATTGGGGGTTGTGACCCAAACAACTAAAACAAAACCAAACCAAAAAGGATTCCTCTAGGACAGGACCACAAAATGTTGTATGGAGGGTCGGAAACGGCCCACAGCCACGAGTTTGAGACCCCTACTATAGACCAACTGTTGCTTGTATTGATAAATAATTTTCTTTCCTACAGCAACTATTTAGGCATTCAGGAATGGCCTCAATCTCTCCAGTTGTTCATAAAACTTCTTATTATCCATAGAATAACATCTTTTATATCTCAGAGATTCAACACTCTAAGAGTCTTAGAAGTTTCCTCTTTTCATTATTATTATTGTTATTATTGTCGTTATTGTTATCATTATTATTATTATTATTATTATTATTATTAGTTTTGAGGCTATACCTGGCAGTGCTCAGGGGTTCCTCCTGGCTATCTGCTCAGAAATAGTCCCAGGCAGTCACGGGGGACCATACGGAAAGCCGGAATTTGAACCAACCACCTTAGGACCTGGGTCAGCTGCTTGCAAGGCAAACGCCGCTGTGCTGTCTCTCCGGCCCCTATCTTTTCATTATTTTAACTAGCATAGATTGTTCTCTCTTTTGGGGGGGGGGTTGGGCCACACCTGGTGATGTTCAGGGGTTACTCCTGGCTCTGTGCTCAGAAATCGCTCCTGGCATGGGGGACCATATGGGATGCTGGGGGATGGAACCATGGTCCCTCCTAGGTCAGCTGCATGCAAGGCAAACGCCCTGCCGCTCCGGCCTCACAAATTGTTCTTGATGTGCTTATTATGCTAAATATCATCAGATACTTAGAAATAGTATCAAAGTTATTTTCTCCATAATTTGGGACTAGATAATCACTTTGTTCTTTTCTTTATGAATTCTGCTAAATAGAGGGTCCATTTTTATTGTCTGATCATGCTATTTTGTTCTCTTAACAAATGCAATGCAATTGTAAATCAAGTAGAAAATCACAATTAAACATTGTAGTGTGTCCCAATATAAACTCTGTAATTTACTTTGCAACAACTTTATTTCCAAAGGTTATATTTGAGATGTTGGGAATTAGAATTTCAGAATGAATTTTGGAAAAAGACAAAAATTCAACTGAAATACCAAATATATGAAATAAAGAAAACTCTCAGAGGTATTGGTGGGAATATACATTCGTTTAATTGCTTTAAAAAGAAATTAATGATATTAATTGAAAGTATCCTATTTAATGATAACCCAGAAATATTAACTCTCTGGAGTCAAAATGACAATATGGATACAAGATGATGTATCAGTACAAGACACTGTACTGATATTTCTTGAAATGGAGAACATAAAAGAGTGAAAATGATTAAAAAGATATTTCATGTTATTACAAACTAAAGAGTAAAATTGAAAGTTGAGTGAAAAAATGATTCAAATATTATTTTAACAATATATTTAAATAAACATTACATATTTTACATATTCCTCTGAATGTGTAAGATATATATATTTGTCTGAGATGGAAAGGAAATAGAATACCTTAAAAATAAGGTTCTATTGGGAAAAGAGAGGGAAATGGGATTTTAGAACTCTCAGTTGGAACTATAACTACTATGTTTAAGTTTGACTTCTTAAAAAATGCTAATAGTACAATATTATATTGCATTTATTAAATCTGGTTTGGACCCATAGTTTTCATTATTATTATTATTTTTAACATATTTAAAATATTCTATAAGAAAAATATTTTAAAAAATCTCTACAGGATGGAATGTTCATGATAATAAGATATAATATTGAAAGGATGGATTAAAAATAATGTTGCTCTGGTGAAGGGGGGTGTTCTTTACATGACTGAAATCATACCACTACAATCATATTTGTAAATACGGTGTTTAAATAAAGATAATAAAAAAAGAAATAAAAAATAAAAAAGAATATTTTCTAAAAGATCCAATAAAAAATAACTGTAGTAGAATGCCTGTCTCGAATACAGTCAGGGCATAGGAAGGGGCTTGAGGGGAATGTAACACTGGTGATGGGGGGGTATTCTGTTTGTGACTCTAACCCAACTATGATCACGTTACTTAAATAACAAATATATTAAAAAAAGAAACAAAGTAGTTTACTATTTTACTAGTAGAACAACATGAATATTCCAGTAGTCTGGGGGTGGGGAACACAAACAAATAAACAACAATTTTGTTCTTTATTGCTTTATTTGCATTTCTTTTTAAGCTCTAGCAAATCGGAATTAGAAAGTCAGTTATGCTTAAAGAAAAAAAAACTCAAATAATTGCCTACAAGGAAGAACTGCCAATTTGGACAGAAAGAGAATCCCCACCAATTGGATGTGTAGAAATTGGAAGAGGGACAAGAGTAATGTATCTCCAAAGGGATGTTTGCCTTGAGAATGTTGAAGGTCCTAGTCAATTCAGTAAGGTCTGTGTACTTCCTTACTGTTTATAGGATACTGACCTAAAACTGTGCTACTCTGCTTCTCAACTTCATCTTATGAAATGTTTTCTTATACAGAGGTGTTTGATGCTGTCCCGAACATTTTGCAGCATCTCTAGTCTCTTTTTAATTTTTTATGCCAATAGTACCTATTATAGACTTTAGCTGTGACCATAAGATATGATTAGCCTAGTCAAATTTCCTTGAAGATCCCTCAGTCTCACTTGAGAATCACTGGGTTTAAGATAGATGTAGACTCTTCCCAGCCTAAACAGATGGATCAATTCGCTTGAGCTGTCCAAACTGTATAAAAGGCCCTTAGAATCTCTCATGTAATCTTAACATCTTTAAGCACAAACAAAAGTAGGAAGACGATGAGAGCGGAGTTTCACAGGCTTGTTTAGTGAGAGAACTTTTGTCTCTTGGCCATGGATACAAATACCTGGGAACAAGTTTCAGCTGCACTAGGGTGTAGGGAAATTGGTGAACCTTTAAATACCATGGTTGACCTCCTTGCATTAATCAACCTTGATGAAGTCTGTGGACCTTTTTATCATGTTGCATTATAAAAAAAATTACCTCAAAGTATGTAAGAAACATTTTTAAAGGTTAGTACTCTGGCCATTACTTTTCAATCATCATCCAGAATTCATCCAAAAGGTTAATTTCATTATTTAGGGAGAACATGCCTACTTATATAGGCAAATTTCTCTCAAATATATACATATGGCTTCTCTTATTCTAGGTTTGGCTTTCTGCCTAGATCAAAAGTAGGAATTGATCTGGATTTGCCTTTGAGAAAGGGATTAGTGACCTCACTTTTGTTTTTCAGTTCTGTTTTATAGGAATCTGCAACCAAACACTACCCAGATGTAAATAATCTCTTTTGTTCATCCTAATGGAAAATTAGACCCTGTAAAGAGTGACTAAAACTATGTCTGAAAGTCTCCATTGGGACTTGTGAAAATAGCAAAAGGAATGAAGTACTACACCAATTAAATGGTTTTAGAGATTTGTTTAATTATGCAAGGAATAAAAAACAGAGGTTAGAGCAAAGCATAGTTTGTGATGAAGAAATATTCTTATTAGAATAAATGGAGCCCAAATTTTGTTCAGCTAAAGTACCCTCCTGCTTGTTGGAGAAGGTTATCAGAATTTTTCCTCTTCTAGAATTTTGGCTCGTTATTTTGTACTTAGAATCTCACTTTTCTAAAAGGAGAAAGAAATTCTAGGAAGATGAATGTTTACTTAATTGCTAAGGAAAAGTATCTCTAAGAGGATACAGTTAGTTGTAGTTTTCCTAGGGTCACCTGATCCATAGGTCAACTGCTAGGAGAATCAACTGCTAGGAGCATGGTGTTTTAGGAATAGTAGTGAGTCTGTGATCATTCCGGTTCACAGGTTCTTCTTAGTAATAGTTCTCAGTTCATAGTAATGGTGCTCAGACCTAAAGTTAGAATGTAGGAAAGTTCATTAGAAAGAAAAGGAAAAAAGAAAAGAACCCCATTCCATCAATGGGAAGGGACTTAATATAAGACTCATTTTGTGTGTAGGAGGTTATGGGTAAAATGAGTCTTCGTGCAGGTCTTAAAAGACTCTGCACATTTTATCAATTGATTCGAAGAGTGCCAGGATCCTACACAGTGTCTGTCTGGTTTGTCCATTTGCTTAGGCATTGCCTATCATCTTAGTATCTCATTGAGCTTAAACTGTAATATATAGTTCTATGGTTCAGTTAGAAGTATTTAAGGTATGAATCTGGGGCCAGAGCGGTGGTGCAAGGGTAAGGCATCTATCTATCTGCCTTGCCCGCACTAGCCTAGGACAGACAGAGGTTCGATCCCCCAAGCATCCCATGTGGTCTCCTAAGCCAGGAGCGATTTCTGAGTGCATATCCTGGAGTAACCCCTGAGCGTCACCAGGTGTGGCCCAACCCCCTCCCCCCAAAAGAAGTATGAACCAGGCTCTTGGGTGGGGTGAGTTTTTTTTTAGGTAATAGAGGACCACTGGCAAAGGGAAACTGAGGCTTCTTTCAATGGTACTGAGGGATTTTTAGCATATGCCATTTAGTATTATAATGGGGGCAGATTTTTCATCTTTGATATAGATAATGTCAAAAGATAAAATAAAAATAAATGGTTGAAATTTAATCCTTACGAGTTAGGGACATGTGAGAGGATAAGATCTTTCCCAGTTTATTCCTTGGTACGGCATTCAAACACTGTCAGGAATAACCAGAAATATCCCTAAGTATTAACAGGTATTCCCCCAACCCTCAGCATCAAAGAAAATCAACATTTAACATTCAAATTATTCTGTTGCCACTTACACTATGAAAGTTTAAGAAGGGAGAGTGCCCTTTGAAGAAGCTCAATGTTAGAGCCCCTGAGTTATAATAGTCTCTTTTTCCCAAATAAATAACCATTATCTTTAGTTTGCTTTTTGAAAATAATTTCCATCAAGAACTAAATGCATGCATATTCAACCCTCATTTTGTTGCTTGTTTACAATTTTGGGACATGTCCTAAATATGACTTTTGTAAATATGTGAATGCCTTTGAATTGTGTATATTGCTCTTCTCATCCTTCTTAGGTATAGGTATTTTATTGATCATTACATTTATGCTTTTTTATTATCTGTATTTATTTCAGATATATTTTCGTCTGTGAAGCTCTTTTATGTGACCTATAAATGATCTTTTTGATACATATGAGATTTTATTATAGTCTTATAAAGTCCAAATATGAAACTCAGGTTAAGTGTCTCTTGAAGTATTTTCCCTTTTTATTTTAATTAATTTCTTTATTTAAGGACAAACATGATCATAGCTGGGTTTAAGTCATAAAATGTACACTCCCCTTCACCAGTGCAAATTTTCAGCCATTAGTGTTCCCCATTTTCCTCCTCCCCAACTCCTTGTCTGTCTTTAGGACAGTCATCCTATTTCTCTCTCTCACTATCATTGTCATGTTTTATGGCAGCTTCTTATCATGGACTAGTCATTCTAACCCTTATCTTTATTATCTCTGGGTATTATGACTATACTGTCTTTTATTTTTCTTAAATCCCACAGTTGAGTGAGACTATTCTGTGTTTATCTGTCTCCCTCTGACTTATTTCTCTTAGCATAATATTCTCCATGTTCATCCACATAAATAAGCAAATTTTATTACTGCATTTTACCTAACAGCTGCAGGATATTCCATTGTGAAGATGTACCATGGTTTCTTTAGCCACTCATTTGTTATCAGGCACGTAGATTGCTTCCAGATTCTGGCTATTGTAAATAAATCTGCAATGAACATAGGAGTACAGGGGCATTTTTGTGTAGTGCTTTTGTGTTCCTAGGGTACATCATTAGGAGTGGTAAGTTGAATTACATGGCAGTTCAATTTTTAGTTTTCTGAGGCATCTTCATTTTGTTTTCCATAAAGTATGGACTAGACATTTCCACCAGCAGTGAATGAGAATTACTTTCTCCCCAAGTCCATGCCAACACTGCTTGTTCTTGTTCATTGTGACGTGTGCTTTTAGCATCAGGGTGAGGTTAGCTTCATTAAAATCTATTTGGGAGTGTATCTGTTTCTTCATTTTCCTGGAAGAGCCTGAAAAGGGTTGGTAGTAGGTCCTCTTGAAAGGTTTGAAAGGAGTTTATTAGTGGATACATCTGGGCCTGGGCTTCTGTTTTGGGGAAGACTTTTTATTGCCATTTTAATGTCCTCGATAGTAATAGATCTGTTCTGATATGCCAGATCATTTAGGTTCAAATTCTTGGTAATAAGAGTTCAAGAATTTATCTATTTCTTCCAGGTTCTCTATGCCATGTCTTTTTGGCATAGAGTTTCTCAAAGTAATCTCTAATTACCTTTTGAATTTCTGTAACTTCTCTCCATTTTCATGTCTAATTTGATATATTAACTTTTTTTTCTTGTGTCTTACTCATGGTTTATTGATTTTATTTATTTTTTTAAAGAACTAACTCTTGCCTTCATTGATCTTTTAAATTGTTTTCTGGGCATCCAGTTCACTGAGCTCTGCTCTAAGCTTCATTATTTTCCTCTATGTGCTAATTTTGGTTCATTATTTAACATTCTTTTCTAATTTTTAAACTGTTCAATTAAGTTATATAAGTAGACCTTTTCTTCCTGATGAATGCTTGAAAGACTATAAATTTTTATTTATTTTGAGAGTCTTGGGTTTTTGAGTCAAATCTGGCAGTACTCAGGTGTTATTTCTGGCTCTGAGCTCAGAAATGACTCCTGGCAGGCTTGGGGGACCATATAAGATACCGTGGATCAAACCGAGGTCCATCCTAGGTCAGCCACATGAAGGCAAATACCATATCACAGTGCTATCGCTCTGGCTATATTTCTTGCTTTCTCATTTGGGTGCCCTTGATACCCTTTTTTTTTTTTTTTT